>CAJNIZ010043155.1:2377-22641 GCA_905231905.1 Symbiodinium pilosum
ATTTTGACAACCACCCATATCTATAGCTCATGCCACAGGGAAAGAAGACGACGAGTAACCAAAGTGCACATCCGGCCTGCAATATTAGGATCAGTCTGCACGGCTAACGTTTTGAGAGCCTCAGGCCTCTAAATGCATGGACTACCTTCTGAAGAATGTCCGCACACATGCGATTACCAGGATTTCTACAACTTTGGCCTTCTGGAGAGTGAGTCCTGGCCTGAAAGCCTGATGGTTTCTATCCCGGTTTACCTGGCCCAGGAGCCTCATAGGGCTTAGGGTTTAGGGCCTGGCCTAAGCCCATCAGGGGTTCCTTTAATGTCCCTTTTGGGAATACTCCCTGTAGTAACCATTGTATGTTTGGGATCATATAAAAAATATTGAATATTATAGTTGATGATCTGAAAAATATATCAACAATACATAATTCACGACCAAAAACAATTGATTCAATTCAGGTTGGGGGTGGGGGTCTACAAACATTCCGAGATGCCAAGGTCGCCGGACTTCGTGCCGTCAACCTCACCTCCCATTAGGGTTTAAGGGCTTAGGGTTTAAGGGTTTAAGGGTTTAAGGGTTTTCTACTTGAAGCTGCAACATGGCTGGTGCTGCCCTGTCGCTATGCCGGTATCTGGAGGTCTTACTGTACTGTAGTGATTGTACTTATAAACGACTTCCCAGTCCCGGAACTACACCTACTCTAGATTTCATAGCATAATTACAGCTGCTAGGTATAAGGCGATAGTTACCCAGCCCCTTTAAGTGTAAAGGTCTATTTCTCCCAGTCCCGCCTACAGGCCGAAAGGGAACAGGCTCGCGCTCCTTCAGACACGGACAATGAGGTAGTAAACAAGTTCGGGTGTAAGAAGATTGGTGGTCTGCATGCGACTTTGCTCGCCCTCTCATGGGCCAGGTACTGGAGGGGAATTGCCAACCAAATCCAGCCAGAACAATACCATTTCTTTGACGACAAGTCCTATCTGCGATAGGAACCGTAGAACAGCGCAGTTCGCTCTCGCTTCTGCCCTCGCCGCTCGCATTAAAATGCAAGCAGGTTGGGGCATTGGTAGCGCGCGTCGTATCCCAGAATCTCAAGCCCGTGTTTGATGCCGCCGGCCTGGAACTGCACGGTTGTGTACATGCCGGGAGTGGCTGGTAAAGGTTCGTTTACCTCAGCACCCACAAATCAAAATCTCGCACGGGCCAGGCAGGGCTACAAGTAGCAAATGCTCCCCACACTGCCAGTCACCACACAATCGGCAAAATCAGCTTGGTCGAGGTGCGATTCCGCGCCTCGTCTCGATGTGTTTCACCTCACAGCACCACATGCAAGTCTGAAGAAAAAATGTTCCCATACCGATCCCTACACCAGCCCAAAGCAGAAGGCCAGAAGCAAAAACGATAAAAAACAAACGTATCCCCGTACAATATTGGGAGTATTCCTCATTAAGGGGCGCGGTGTCTATTCCTATGGCAAGCTTGGATTACTTCTTGGACCAAGGCCTTCCGGAGCTGTTTCTGCAGGTCGAAGCGCGGCCATTGAAGCTCGTGTTCCTGGCAGGGTGATTCATTGTCTCCTTGGTGCTTAGTAGGGAATGGGGGAATGGATCCCTATAGGAGTCTCTATAAAATCCCCTAGAATAATGCTTGTAGTCCATTCCCCCATTCCCTCCTAAGCACCGGATAGTCGAGCAGACCTGAGGAGTCCCTGCAAGCTTTCAATGCGCTGTCCACCCAGTTAACACTTGCAGAAAGCCGTGTCGCCACATTTTGCAAAGGAACCGGCTTGCACAGTGTATCTTCAAATGCCATGTGTAACCCACATCCCGAATATTGGGATTCCTAGAAATCTTATGACGAAGCTCCCACACAGGGGGCCGCACTTTTGTTACATTTCATCGCCCCCCAATCGAATCCTGGACGAAACGCGGGCTGCCAAGTTCACGTCCACCTGGCACAGAACACCAGTTACAGGGGGATGCGGAGTGCAGGTCAGTTACGCGTTCAGAAGGTGCTCTGCGGATCTTCCACTGGAGTTGCTGGCAAGCTCCAACAGATTTGCTGCTGCTAGGCATCTAGCAAGTACATGTAGTGGCAGTATCAAGGAGACAGTGCAAGCCGCAAGGTTTGCTGAAACATATCCGGTTGTTGGCCTGTCAATGTGCTACATGACTTTGCTGAGTTGGGCACTCAAAGCTGATTGCTCAAAAGTGCTCTTGCCCTTGTACTTCGAGCGTGATGCAAAGCTGTTTACGCTCCAGCTATGTGAGGCTCATCGTGTTGGGTGGCAGTGAAGGTCTTCTTCTGGGCTCAGAAATCAGGAGGTTGAATTGCTTGTAGTGACGCAGAGACTGTAGTGAGAAACCACCATGACCGCAGCGAAATGATCATGCATGGGGTGGAGACTCTGAACTTGCCTGAGCCAAGTACCCACCCAGATCAGGCGTTCTGTTAGTTTGCCTCTGAACTGAGATGTAATAGCAGGTATCAGCTTGCTAACCGAAATCCCTAGTTTTTCTGACTATCAGCCCCTATATAGAAGCATCAGCTGTCAAACTCTCGCAGTGCGAAGGGGCGATGAAACAATGTTTGCATCTTGACCCAGTGGCATTGAACATCGTGACTCAACATGTACTTACCAAGAACTGCGGTAGAGTTGTGAGTGGAAAAGAATGTGAAAAAAGAATGTGAAAAAAAAACAAGGGCTCTTCGTGCGAGTCACCAGCGTCTTCGCCTTCGCTTGCATCCTAAGCATGGGAAGCAGAAGACGGCACAGGACGCATGCATGCAGCTGTTGGCGGTTTGAAGTCTTCTCCAGATCCTCCTTTCAATTTTCGCGTTGCTAGCGCAGCGGGGATGGAGAACAGAAAGCTCTTGAGATGTGTGACAATAGCAAGCATACGGGTGACAAGCACAACACTTTGGCCATCGCTCATCATAGGGCACACTTTGTGTTAAAAGCATGAGCTCCTGTTAGAACTGCCTTTGCTGGAGCGGCCAGAAACTACTATATAGCATATTGGGGTTATACAGAAGGGGGATAATGGAAAAGAACATGGAAACTAGTGCAGTATTTGGGGATATATAGTAGTACTGGAAAAGAAAATGGATACTACTATATAGTATATTGGTATTTGCAACGAAGGAGCCAAGCCCTGCTCTACGCTCATGACCTATCAGAACTAGCGGCACTTGCACCCACAATACAGCAAGTTGGACGGGCTTTCCTTCGCTGAGGCAAAGCCCACAGACTTGCAAAAAAGACAAGCCAATGGTAATTGAGTGTGCAAACAGTGAAATGACAGCAAGTGTCTCAACCGCTACACATTATGCAGGCACCAGGCTATGCAATTGTGGCACCTACGAAAGCGCCAGTCCCAAACTGTAACGGTTTTAGGCTTTCCGAACTGCAGCTTCCCTCATTGATAATTCCATGTGGCTGTTACAAGGTCGGTATCAGGGCTCGCAAAACGCTACAGCGGTGTGAAATCCGTATGGGCCTCTTCCCAGAGTACCGACTTCATCACTATCCAACTGGGATGGTCTTTGACATCCAATTGACAGTCCGTGGGTATATAAGAAAGGTTGTAGATGTTCTAGGCGGCCGAGGCCGCAACCTCCCAACCGGGCAGCGCTTCCCTTTCACCCGCAGTGCTGGCCCACGGCGTGCTTCCTTCATCCGGTCACCCTCAAACCAATCACTCCAGCCAACACAGGGGCTGCAACCTTTGCAGCTAGATGAGTGACCTTGGCAGGGACATGTCAGGAATCATCCTGACGTGCCTTTAGCCCTACACCCTGAACCCTCAACTCAAAACCCTCCCATCATCACATCAGCTATAATGTCAACTCCCATTATCCCCCCTAGTAGTCCCTGTAAAACTGCCCTAGTATAACCCCCGTGTAACCCCTTCAAGGAGTTTAGACTGCAGCTCACATCAGATGCTTAGGCATTGACACACGGGTATTCGTGTTGGAGAAGAACCTTCCTTGGAGAGGTGGACTGCGCCAGGACCTCAGCAAATGGTACAACCAAGTCATCACGGAAAAGCCTTGGGCACCTGCTTCCTTCTGAAGGTGCATTAGGAATGTATAGAGCTCGAACTATAGGGGTTAGGGGATCATGCCGAATCAAAGGGAAAATGAAATGAAGAATGAAATTGAAACTGTGATGGAATTGTCTGAACATGATCTTGGCACAACCCCTGAGATGCACCTCCATGATCCCATTGCAATCTCCACTGCACATGTTAGGGTCCCAAAAGATATCTCTCTTTAAGAGTGCATTGAAACCATTCAAGCCAGTGGCTTTGTGACTTCATTTTTTGAGCAAAGCTGGGTTAGACGGTACTTTGTGCCGCAGCCTTGAAAGAACCCAAACGAAGGTCAACTCCTCAAAACCATTCATCAGTTGCCAGCATACAGCTCGGGTTATGACAATGCTGCACGCTGGGCAGTGGACTTTTCTTGGTAAGCTACTGTGCGGGGCTGAGCCTCCAAGTAATAGTTGCAAGTGCCGAAGGTGTCAGCAGCCCGTGATTGCGTGCTCAAGCTCTTAGTGTTCATAACTCTGCTTTGTCTTGAAGGATGCTTTCTATTAGACATCCGTTGATTCAATGGGAGAACTCTGCGCATCCGTCTTGCAGGGATGCCTACCATTTGCAGAGAAAGGATCACATGAAGGCTCTCCGGTCACGCCTTCATCTCCGTGCCGCTAGGTCGGGATGGGAGGAATGGATGAATTAGCACACTGGGGATGACATATGGCATATGGGTTAATGTACACCTCAACTCTCACATTCCCGGCTAAGCACCAGGTAGCGCAGCATGCCCGCACGTCTGCAAAGCATCCTGACAAGTTATTAAATGCTAACCTGTGTGTGAAAAAGCTGTCATTTTGACGTAGACTGTAAGTCTCATGAAATCAACTGAACAGAATCTACATGACCCTTTACTTTCAGCGCATACCATATAGCTTCGGAGAGGTGCATCTGCAAGCAGGAACGTCGGCTGCGCCGCCTTGGATGCCTGGTCACCCCCAAGGATGTTCGGTGTGGGGATGCCAAGTTGCAGTCAGTGTTCAAGCTTGGTTTGGTGGTATCCGCGCGGAGCCTTCAGTCGTCCCACAAACTGCTGACATAGAGGCTCAACTTAGAAACTTTTCAACATGTCAAACAAGCCTCTTCAACTCCATCACCAACTGCAAAATCGCCTTCACTGATTATCCCTTACGTCGGTGAAAGTTGATGAGGATGCAAGCTACCGCCATCACGAAACCCAAGCACTTGTTGGAACACTTTGGCCAGGGTGGTATTGTACAATCTTCTTGCCTGAAAAACCTTGTCATGTTGGAAGAAGGGGTCATGCTACGGCTGGGACCGGGTCATGGTGCACCGCAGGAAATGGCCCCCTTGCGGCGTCCCCGCAAGAAGATGATACGCTTGCAAGCCAGCATTTGGGCTTCATACAATGGCATATAGTCCCCCTTTAAGTAGATAGAATATTGGGTAAATGCTAAATGGGGATCTTATTATAATATACCCAAAGCCATATTTTATCTACTTGACAAGGACTATAGCTTTGCCCGAACGATTCCCGCCTTGAAGAGCTCGTTTCCGCTGGTGATGCGTGTCGGCATGTCACCTGAGGACCTGAGCTATAGTCTAAACTCCTAGTATCCCCCTTAATTACCCTTATAATAGTCCCCTTTACAGTCCCCTATACAATCCCCCTTTAAGGGGTTTAGACCCTAACCCCCAAGCCCTAAACCCTAAATAGTAGTCTCCATGTTCTTTTCCATTATCCTTATATAACCCCAATAGTAGTCCCTATATAGTCCCTTTATAATCCCCTATATTAAGCTCCTATTAGGCTGTCACCTTGCAGCTTCGGGCAGCGCATGTTAGAGGACAAGTTGCAGTGCTGAGGAAGGAGCTCAGATGGAAATTCCTATAGTATATTGGGGTTAGATAGGGATAATGGGAAAGAACATGGAAACTACTACATTTAGTATATTGGGGTTACAAGTACGGAATGAAGGAATATTGAAGAAATGGATCACTCGAAGTAAATAATTTCAAGAGCCACGGCTAGCCCGTAGCCGTTGCAATTTTAGGATTTTGCGGTGTAGGGTGGATAATCAGACCAGAAGGGGATTTGCTCAAAAGAAATGTACCTCTTGGGACCTTTGGGATTGGGATGGTTGGGTCTCTTCTGTAGGTTGTGTGCAGCACATCCTGACCAGCACGCACGTCATTGTATTGCGCATGTAGCCCAAGTACAACTCAACCTGGGTAAGCACTCAAAATCTTTAGGTTCATGCTCCAGCACCAAACCATCCAACAAATTTATGGAAAAACACATTCAAGTTCTCTTTCCCGGAACACCTCAATCTGATGATGAGCTGCTAGTGAGCAAAAAGCGCGACTCATGAGCCGAGAAGGCTGAATTCTGAACCCCTCAACTCATGTTCTATCGGGGCTTAACCAATAGCATGTAGTAGGAATGAAGCAAGGCTCTAACCATGTCTTGTGGTAATGGTTGGTGGGGTGGGATTCTTTCTTTGGCGTGGGGGCCGTGGAGAGTAAACTGCGCAGTGAAGCGGCCTAAGCTCAAAGCCCAAAACCCAAACCCCAGGTCCTGAAACCAAAGCCACCCTCAACCCTAAAGCCTAAACCCTTAGCCACCTCAGGTCATTCCCCCTTTCAGTAACAGATACCACGGTAAGTACTTTAGGGTTCAGGGTTTAGGGAGTTATTCTCGCCACTTGCTAAGCCTTTCAGAACCGTTATCTTTAGGGGGACTGAACCAGCCTGAACCCAAAACCCTACAGTCCCCCGGTAGGTTTAGGATTTAGGGCTCAGGGGAACATATGGGGATCTTCTTATGATCTTGCGCAACTCCATGTTCAAATTACTTGAGAGGGATTACAAACCCTAAGCCCTTACAGCCTTAAACCCTAAACCCTAAACCCTATACCCAAAACCCTAAACCCCAAGCTCTAAACCCTAAACCCCCGAACCCTAAACCCTGAATCCTATCTACCCTAAACCCCCAAAAGCTGCCAGGTGCTGCCCCTTAGGGTTTACGGCTTAGGACTTAGGGTTTAGGGTGGGGGGACTTCATAAGTAGTGGAAAAGAGAATGGAAACTACTATTGTGTATACGGTTTAGCGCTTAGGGGGACTTAGTAAGCAGTGAAAAAGGAGAATGGAAACAGCTATAGGGTTTAGAGTTTAGGGTCAGGAGGACTTAGTAAGTAGTGGAAAAGAAAATGGAAACAACGAAGCTACTATTGGATTTTTAAGTCTACGGTTAGGGTCAGGGGACTTAGTAAGTATACTTATAACCGCTACAGATCAAGTAGCAACCCCAATTATTCCTTAACAGCAACCCAGTTATTGCAACCATTCTTCATGGAGAAAGTGGCCCCTTACTATCGTGACCATAGCAAAATGTACCTGAGCCCTGTTCCTTTGGCTTTAATGAATTTGGACTGAGCAAACCACAATTGAGTAGCATTTTGGGGTGATCAAACCGAGCAATATTCACACTTCTCACACAAGCTTTAGGCAAACGGAACACATTCTTTCGTTTAACGTGCAGGCTACAGTACGCCCCCTCAGAAACTGCTCAACTGGGCATAGCGAATAGCATGGTACTTCTTCGGTTGAGGCACATGTGGGCCGTGCAGGAGTTGTAGTATCAACCGGGTACTCTAAACCCTGAACCCTTGTTCCCTAAACCCTCAACGCTGATACCCCAATTATCGCCTTGCTCAAAAGTCCGCACACTCTACCCGGTTTCTCACAACCATGGGTTGTTAGCCACACGGCTTTAAGGCGTGGAGTTTCGGGTTGAGGGCTGTGACTATTGTCGGGAGACCGAAAATCACCGGGGACCACTTGGAAAGCCAGGACTATGTTCATGAGTTAGAGGGATATTCAACTCGAATTCGGGCAGTTTTTTTGTAAGGAATTTGGCATATCCTGGGTCCTGGATTTCCAGCAGAGAGTGCATCATTCCACAAGCTTGCCTCACACATAATGTGGGGGTTTCCCACAATTAGGGGTACCATTTTGAGGGTCCCTGTAATAAGGACTATAGTATTTTGGGGTCTATATTGGGGTCCCCTTATTTTGGGAAACTACCATGTAAAAAACCAAGGACTTAAAACTGGGCGAGGCTTATCGTGCTACAACCTGGTTGCTTTTTTTCCCAATAATCAAATTGCACTTTATGAGCAGAATCGGAACGGAATCTTATGAGGCTTAGCGAACTCGCGGGCTTCTGACAGGCCTGCTTTTCACGGTTTAGTGTTTCGGGCTTAGGGTCTAAACTCCTTGAGGTTATCTCGGGGATTATATAGGGGACTGTTATAGGGGCTATTAAGGGGGATATTGGGAATAGCTCACATTGCCATCTCCCTGTTTACGGAAACTACCAGTTGGGCCCCGAACCCAAGCATGGGATGTAGGACTAGGCAAGCATGCCCTCAACCCCCCTGATGTTTAGGGTTTAGTGTTTAGGGTTGCGCGCTTGGGAGCTAGAAGCACCAGCAGAAGGACCTTTGACATTACACATGTACACACACATTAATGATGATGAAAGCTACCGAGAGCAATCTGAAGCCACATCATTCTTGATCAGCTTATCTAAGCTTATACAATGGCTTGCCTGAGCCAGCGCGGCCCTGGTGTCGGCAGCGCGGCAGCGATTTAGGGATTAGGAGCTAGGGTGTAGGATTTAGGGTTTAGTGACGCAGCCTAGGATACCTTAGGAACTGTGCATGGTCCATTATGGAATGTAGACTCCGTGTCGATTCTAAATCTCTATTTTTGGGGGTTGTTAGTTGAGTGTTTGGGTTTTAGGGTTTATAGTGGTGCGTCTTAAAATTAGTGGCGTCTTCCTGGGAGTCCCTGGGTTAAGGATTATACTATTCTTGGGTCTATACTGGCCGTATTTCAGGACATTACAGAAATGGTTGCTGGAGGAGGTTTTATTGCTTCATGTACAGGACTTGGGGATCCCCATTTTAGGGTTATGGGTTTGGGGGGTTTACTGTAATGGATTTTGGGATTACAAGGTTTATTTTAAAACAGCATCGAAGTTGGAAGCCGAGAGGGCGCTGATAGCTGGCTGTTTGGGTTTAGGGTTTAGGGGTTTAGCGGTTTAGGGGTTTAGGGGTTTAGGGGTTTAGGGTTTAGGGGTTTAGGGTTTAGGGTTTAAGGTTTAGGGTTTAGGGGTTTAGGGTTTAGGCGTGCCACCAATGACTGCTTTGTGCTGTATCTACGCCATACAAAGCTTCTTGATTGCTTGCATGTTTGTTTGACTCACTTGCTTACATGCTGGGCGTCATGGATCTGGAACAGCTGCGCATGTCCCAAAACACTACTCAGAGACTCAGAGAGTCCAATACTGAGATGGATCTCCACCCTGTCATAGAAGGAATTTAAGAAAACCCTTTCATCATCTCGATTATCCCCGACAGTCTCCACGGCTGGGTGGGTGGGGGGGCCCCCATCTAACCAATACTTCTTAATAGGGAAATTGAATGATATTATTAACACCTCCTTTAAGTGATTCAAACCTTAGACCCTTTAGAGAAATATCCCTTAACTAATAGTTATTCGGGCGGTGGGTTGCTAGCTGTCCCCAGGCTGGGATATCCTACTGTTGACGGACAAATTGCTGCGTGGCCCCATATTCGGGTTTAGGGTTTAAGGTTTAGGGTTTCAGGTTTAGGGTTTAAGGTTTAGAGTTTACTCCTCTACTGCATGATCCCAGGGCTTAGGAAACTACAGTAATACACGACCTAGGTTTAGGCAGGATTTTGTCCATCAACTGTGCTTCAGGCAAGCTCAAAACGGCCGGCCTGATGGAGCTGGTATCTAAGGACTTTAGGAGGAACCCCTAGTAGGGACCCTTGTAGCTTATGGGGGTGAATAGTGGGACTACCTAGGGATATAGGGGTTATATAAAGACTACAAAAGGGTTATATATGCTAATGGGATTAAGGGTCCCTAAAAGGGGTCCCTCCTAAAGTCCCTAGATGGTATGTGTGTATATAAGGCAACCTCACACTATGTGCAGTTTTTTCATGGTGGCATATGATTTCTTCGGATTTCGCATGATTTTCAGGGCCCGTCACAAATTCTTATGTATGACTTTCCAATGGTTTCTCACTTATTCTGATTGCTTTCTTTGTTGTCTCATGCTTTTCTGATGGTGCCTTTGGATTTCTTGCGCTTCACATCACCATATGAACTGATGCCCTGATTCATTTGCAAAGAAAAAAGATGTAAACTCTTAACCCTAAATAACATCTTCGTTTCCATTTTCTTTTCTAGTCGTCCGACTACGCATTAAAGCATCAATAAGAATTCCTCTAAACCCTAAACCCTAAACCTTAAACCCTAAACCCTAAACCTTAAACCCTAAACCCTAAACCCTAAACGTTAAATCCTAAACCCTAAACCCCTAGCTGATGCTAATGAACCACTGGGTCAGATGGAGAGTCATGGTTCAGAGATTCGGCAATTTCCGTGAACTGGCGGCTCTGATATAGACCCCAATATACTGAATTTCTGTTAAATATCTCAAATTAAGCTACCATAGTATGGATATACAATGACTAACGCGGTTCCGGATTATCGCAACTCAATTCAAGTTCCTAAACAGCCAGCCAATATACTACAATCCTGATTCTTAGCAAGGCATTCCCAACAAGCAGCCCCTAATTCTTTCAAACTCCCGCTGCGGCTCAACGGAATAAGACCATCACTCTAGATTTCCACTGTAAGGTCTTGACAAAGCAATCAAGCAATAGACCAGCAATCAAGCACCAGACGGCCCACAACTTTAAACCTGAAACTTCCTAAACCCTAGACCCTGTGCATTGCACCCCACACCCGTCTCAAACTGAGATTAATATAGTTCCTGCGTCTAAACCAAGTCGTGTCACTTCTAATCCCAGTTGTGACTACACATCGCCTGAATTCATCGACAGGTGGGTCATTTTGCAGCTGGGTAGCTTCAATGTATAGTACTCCCACAGCAAAACCGAAATATGAGCAACTGTCTAAACTCCTCATGTAGACCCCTGATTAATGAACCCCCTCCCCTTAATAGTGATTATTATATTAGGGATCCTAATATTCAGGCCCTCAAAAGGAGGAGGGTTGTTAATCACGGGTCCTCATTAGTATCCCCAAGCCCTATAACACTCCCCCTACATAAACGCCCTTTAAGGAACTTAGGCTACAGCTCAAATAGCAATGGTGCCGGCGGTCTATGGGTGACTACAAGCCTGTAAACTACTGATTCATAAGAGTAGCGTTTTTTTGGTGGTTAAACCCAGTAAGATAATATTCCTTATTTAGAATACTATACCCAAAAGGAGGATATAATCTTACTTTTTTTGGGTACCATAGTATCCTCAAATAAAACACTAGGTCACAAGGGCTGTTCACTGTGATCCCCTCAAACATATAGTAAACAAATGTGCTTTACAGTTCCTCATGGTTATACTACAATAAAAGCAAACATATTTCCTACTATGAACCTTCAGGTACTCCCCCACCCCAAATAGACCCCAAATGAGGCGTAATCAAAGCTTCCTGGGGCCTTATTTGGGCCTCGTAACCCTAAACCCTGAACCCCAATGCATCATTGGGTTTTTATACCTCCAGGTGCACTATAAACCCTAAACGCCACACGCTTTTCTTGGCTTGCGGTCTCCGCGTAGGCTCTTTGCAAGAAATGTGAAGGCTTCCCAAGCGCGTGGTAATTGTGCAGAATATTCAAGATATGGAGAGAAAGGGGCATAATACCAGAAAGCAATGTCAGATGGAAAATCACACGGAACAAGAAATGGAAACTGGGGTTTCTAGGAATATATGGTAGTCGTTCAGAATACCCTTCCCCGAAACGACCGTAACGTAGGCTCCCTCCTAGCCATCAAGAAACCATCTTAAGAAAGTGTACCCGCCGTGGGTTGGATTTAACAAGAAATAACGCAATGAACCAGGAACTTCAACCGAGCATGTGAGAGTATCAGTACCTGCCAAACTGGAATCGCCACTTGGAGGCTCTAGGGATGAACTTCCCAGACCCCCTAAAGGAACCAAAAAATGGAACCCCCTAATAATCCCCTGGTTTCCGCAATGTAGTAATGGGTTCATATTGGGGGGGTTCCATTTTTTGGATCCTTTAGGGGGTCTAGGTTCATATGGTCTGCACTCATGAAGGAGATTATGTGGTGGACTACTCTGGGGGTTATTCAGGGGGATGCTCCTTCATGGGGGGGATGGTAAAGGGGACTACTCTAGGGGTTATAAATTATAAAGGGGGATACTGCTCTTGATACTAATAATCCTGCATGACTTTAATATACTAAGCACCATAATCGCCAAGGTATATGGTCCTTGGGGTCATGCAAGATGTGTAGTATCCACCGTATGGTGCAAGCTTTAGGGTTTAGTGGTTAGGGCTTACAAAGAATCAGGTGAACATTGAAAATCGATTGGGAAACTGGGGGTTATGATAGGGCTTATGTTGGGTACTGAGGGGAATTTGCTACCCCAAGCTCTGTAAGAAGGACCCTATAAAAGTCGTATGCTCATCAGATTCCCGACGAGAAGATTACAGCAATCTCTTTGTAAGATTACCCGACGCCTTGAATCGTAACCCTGACACGCTAAGTGTTGCAAAGATTACGGACATAATCCCTTGAGCTGCCAGTGGATCACAGGGCCTCAAATGTGCCCATCCTCCCACAAGGTGTTGTTGGAATCTTGTCGCGGGCCCTTTCTAGACTAGTGCCCTTTGAAAGGGGGGAGGGAATTTCATTGCCTGAACCCTGCCCTAAACCCTAATAGAGGTGTAAACCCTTCTGTGCTAACAGTTTACCCAACTCTTATTGCGTTTATTCCCAGGGTAATACCCGCAATCCACCTACCACACACCCTGCAGCTTTTGAGAAGCCTACCCGAAACCCTAAACCCTAAACCCTAAATGAACCCTAAACCCTAAGTAAAACCTAGACCATAAACCCCAACGATTGAGAAGCCGTCGAGATTGCAGGCAGTTTCCGAACAACCAGGGTTCAGGTGCCTCCACATTCAATGTTTCCTACACCTGGAGTTTAAAAGGGGATGGCTTTAGGGTTTAGGCTTTAGGGGTTTAGGGTTTAGGCTTTAGGGTAAATAATCTAATTGAATCTAATAGAACGGAAAAAGCAAATGGAAAAGAGAATGGACAATCAAATGAACACCGCGACTATAAAACGGGATTATAGGAGTTAATGTTTCCTACGTAATTCAATGGACGTGGGTTTCTTATTAGGGACTATATTAGGGACGATGCTTACTACGAGAGGGACGGCTGTGTCCACCCTTAGCGGTCCATTGGTAAGGCTAATATTGACATTAGCTCACATGTTACAGAGGGTTTAGGGCGTTCAGGAGGCTAGCTAGGGACGTGTCGGGATTTATAGGGTGAGGGTACATAAGGATTTATAGGGGGTATATAGGCACCTATGGGCTATAGTCTAAACCCCTAGTATCCCCGTCAATAACCCCTGTACTATTCCCCAATATAACCCACTTCAAGGAGCTTAGACCCAAAACACTAAACCTTATGTAAACCCCTTCAAGGAGTTTAGATTATAGTGCATATGGGGGGTGTTGGGCTTAGAGTTCAAAGTTTAAGTGTGTCGTCTTGAGGCTGCGGGTTTTCACGGGGTATTTTGAGCGAAGCTGTTGAGGGTTTAGGGTTTAGGATTTAGGGCTACAAAGTTCATGAATCATCAACAGCTCCGTGTGTAAAGGTCATGCAGGACTGTTAACCCTGAAGCGCAAATCCTGTTAATTTCAACCGTGGGAACCCATATTTCCGGAAACTGCCGTAAGTCTAGTGATCTAGTGAACCATGGTGCTGGCTTTGGTCAGCAACGTCACGCTAGTCAAACTCGTGCCGACCAAAACGTCAATTATGCGCTTGGTATGGTGAAGCAAGCTTGGGCATTCATCTATAATTCCCCTTTAGTAGACAGAATATCGCTTTGGGTATATTATAGTAAAATCCCCATATACCCCATATTCTGTCTACTCAAGGGGACTATAACTGTAAGGGTCTAGACTTTCAGAACAACAATTGAGGCGCTGGGTTTCTTCCCTTTATGAAGCTTAGCGAATAAAAATATTTTGGGAACCCGAGCCCCCAACATTAGACCCTGTTGTATGACGGTCATGGGGTCTTTTTTGGGGGGGTAATGTAACCAGAAGTCCTGTACCGTTCATGCACAGAGTTCGCAAGGTGTTGGGCGCTCGGGCTCGTGGTCCGGATCTAGGGTCAGGGTTCAGACTGCTGAGGTCAGGAAACTTACTGCTGGTTAGTAGGACAGAAGGGAATGTCAATCCTAGATAACAGCTCTATAATATAACTTCCTTATCTGTGCTAACCACAGTAAGGAGAGGTATGAGCACAAACAACTTCAGCCATTTGCAGCCCCTTAGTAGTAAAGCTGTACTAGAAGCAGCACAAGTATAGGAAGAACCGAAGATGTGGCTGTGAACTGCTCACTCGACATGTGGGGCAGGAACCCTGAACCCTAACCCCAAAACCCTAAACCCCAAACCCTAAACCAATCAGCATGGGATCATAAGTCAGAGCAAGTGCAGGGAAAAGACCCGAAACTGCAACGCCTGCACTTTAGCCTTTTAGGGTTTACGGGTTTAGCAAGCAGTGAGTACCCGCATGGAATCCTTAATCAACATTAGCTGGTTCCTCATTGCGTTACAACTACAGATTGAAACCGATTGAATAGTCTTTCTGGGGTTCAATATGCCAAACATCCAAAATCATAGAGTCTTCTAAGAAAATTGTCGGACTTCACCAATCTCACGATCAGGCAGTCGGATGGAACATGTTGTCTCCCGTTGCGTCAAAGGTCGCAATGGTCTCGTCCCGGACTGCCTTCAATCGAAGTTTCAGATTCCCCCGACCCATGGGGGATTCTATAAAGTAGATCCCACTTGAGGATTTGTAGGCGTTGACTCAATAGTACGAGATAGTACCAAACTGGGGGTTCTACTTCCTAGATCCTCCCACAAGGGTCTGGGTGGAGTTGCTTCCAGCCTTAGCGCCAATATCTGCACCCATCACACCCAAGACAACATCACAGCATATCACAATATCCCCGCACAATATCATCCCTAAACCCTACACCCTAAACCCTAAATAGTAATTTCCATTTCCTTTTCCATTATCTCAATACATCCCCAAGATTACCAATCATGCCTGGGCAAGCTTCTTTATCTGATTATCTGATTTCACGCCCGTAAATGCGGGCTTCCCAAAATTGGGGGTACCTTTTTCGGGGTACTCATAATAAGGAGTGTAATATATTGGGGTCCATATTGGAATACACTAATTTTGGAAAACTACCATTTCACGGCCAACGTAAATCTCCCAACAGCGCTAGCCCTCCCGTATTTGTGCAACATAAAGAACACTTTGAGGGACCCTGAATTTAGGTAATGTACTATCAGCCCCTTAGAACCATATTGTAACGTGCGACCATGATCTAGAGTTTAGGCATCCATTGCCTCCCTCAGCATGAAAGTTGCATATCGAGAGTTTCAGGCTTGTACCCCATCGGGTTGTACCCCTGGGTTTGGGGATCCTTTTAAAGCACCCTAGGGGACTACATTGCATAGGATAAAGCCTTTAAGGAGTACGACCTTAGGGGTACAACCCTGGAACCCTTGAGCATACTGGCCCATAAGCTCCTCAAACCTAACACGTAAAGCCTCCGCACGCTGTGACGTGGGTTTCCTTCGTAGCACCCCCTGTTGCTACCCACCTCGGTTCTCCCTGAATTCATTTTATTTCGAAAGAAGTAAGACTAATGAAGGGGAACTTTGGAACATAGGGCGGGTGTGTCCATGGAACCCATGAAACATGCCAAGCCATAGGAGAACGATAAACCTCAACTGAGCTCTCTGAATCAAGCATCCGGCTGACCTCAACCCCTAACTTTAGCCCCTAAACGAGCACTACTGGGGGCTTCAGCCCTAAACCCCAGATAAATCCCCACATACCCCTATACACTCCCGGAAACTAACATGGAAACCCCAAAAAAGGGCCCTGAAAGACTACAGTCCTTTTAAAAGGGGACTATATGGGTTTCCATGTTAGTTTCGGGGAGTGTAACCCTTCCAGAGGAGGAGAATTCCTTGCTCCACACCTCTGGCACGCTTTGCTGACGCTCGAGACCTCACTGGCATTTGCTTAGCAGGAGCTGGCAACTAATCTGGAGCGTCCAAGTCTAGGTAGGCAGAGGTCAGGGTTTAGGGCGTGGGATTTCGCGTTTTGGGTGTATGTGAGGGTTAGCACCAAGAAAACCAGCACGCGTGCATGTGACCTATAAGAAAGTGAAACTTGACACTTAGGACAGGACTGAGGCTAATCTCCCTCAAAACTAGCAGTGAACCCCAATACAGGTTTTCTGACTGGTTCTTAGTAGGGACTCAAGGAATATATTGCCTGTGCAATGCATTCCCATATTCCATATTAAGAACCAGTAAGCTTGGTCAAAGGACAAGGGTTTTATTGAGGCCTTCATTTCAGTGTATGTCTCCGGTTACCAGCCCAACAAGAGACGTCATGCTGATAATTCCGGAGGTAGGAAGGTCCCATTTTCTTTTCCATTATTCCATTATAACCCTAATATAACCCCTATATAATAGTAGTTTCCATTTTCTTTTCCATTATTCCATTATAACCCTAATGTAACCCCTATATAATAGTAGTTTCCATTTTCTTTTCCATTATCCCTATATATAATCCCAATATCTACCCTATAATCCCTAGAAGCTTTTCCGTGTCCATGCTCACGTTCAAACCATGCAAGGCAAAGTCATGTTCCCTCCTGACGGTACTCGAAACCCTAAACCCTAAACTCTAAGCCCTGAACCCTAAACCCTAAACTCTAAACCCTATGACTCTAAGCACCTTCTACCTATGGGAATTATGTGGCTGAAGTCTATTGAGGTCATGCAGGATTGCTAGCATCCACCGTGGGTTTACAAATTCAGGATTTAGGGTTTCCTAATGCTTCCTGGGCATTATCCTGGGTTCCTCATACGGCTTTAAACGTCTAAGCCTCTCGCGATCTGCGAAGCAAGCCCCATCTTGAATGAATCAGTAACACTCAAGAGAGTTACTTGGAGGGTCATGGGGACTTAAGAAGTAACTAGGTTAATAACTAGGATAATCAGGGTGATTATATGGGTTATAAGGGTTAAGAACCTACTTATTAAGTCCCCCTGACCCTCCAAGTAGCCCATCCCAAGTTCGAACAAATCCAGTCTCACAGGGTTTCTGAACTCTTGAAATATAATTTAGGTTGCTATAACACAGCTTGAACTTCCAAACTCTACAGTAACTAACTGCAAGTCCTCAATTGGGTACTTCCAACCACCGAGTAATAGTTTATAATAGAGGTCCTGGTAAAGTTGTGTATATTCATACTATGATTGTTATCCAGCTGTTACTGAGTGAATGCAGTCTAAGACTCCCTAACCCTAAATCCTGAACCCTATTCCCAAATGCTAAACCCTAAGCCCTACATCCTAGACCCTATATCCTAGACCTTAAAATACTAAACCTTAAGCCCTAAATGCTGGAGTCTAAGAGGGCTGAGTGCCTTGCTTGTCAGGCGCGAAGCTAACCTTGGCATACGCGGGGCCAGGCCTACCAGAGGGCCTAGGTCCCTCAAGAGTAATTTTGTTACTGAATGCAACCTGCGGCACGTGTCCGATGCGAGGTGTTCCGATCGGTACATGAAAGGACTGCTCCTGCAAGATCGCCCCAAAATACTATTTAGGGTTTAGGGTTTAGTGGGTAGGGTGGTTCCCAAAATGAGTCTCACTTTTGGTACCCCTACATATCAGGTGCCGGAATATAATCAAAAACCAAACGGGGACCAGAATTTTAAGAACAGCTTGAGTCAATCCCTCACCTAGTGATGGGTACCACAAAGGACTATCATATATTTTAAGGCCCTATTTCAAGGGTTCCTGGGCTGTACCCCTAAGGTCGTACCCCTAAAGGGTTTTCCCAAAATGGCCCTAATATAGCCCTTATGTGAGACAATGTAATCCCCTAGAACCCAAGGGGTACAAGCCTACAACCCCTAAACCCTAAAACCCTGGACCATTAACTCCATGTCACAGAGCTACTGCTATAGGTGGGATTGACCTAAGTATAAGCTTGCATATAATCAGTTCTTGGACACCCACTCCTCTCTATTCCTTACTTACACCCACCCCCTTACAGCCCCTATACCCTTACCCGCTAAACCCAGAACCCAAAACTTTAAACCCTAAGCCCTAAAGCCTAAACTCTAAACCCTAAAATCTAAACTCTAAGCCCTAAAGCCTAAACTCTAAGCCCTAAACATCCCTCAACCCTAAAATCTAAACACTATAGTAGTTTCCACTTTCTTTTCCATTATCCCAATATATTCCCTATATCTCCCTATAGAACCCCTATAACCCCCAAAATCTAAACCCTAAAATCTAAACCCTAATCCCCGCATGAATCAAGCTTCCGGCTCCAACAGTTGCGAGCTCAGGCTCTCGATGCGACCTGGGAAGTCCCCCCCCAAAAGGTTTAGGGTTTTGGGTTTAGGGTTGAGGGTTTAGGGTTTTGGGTTTAGGGTTGAGGGTTTAGGGTTCAGGGTTTTGGGTTTAGGGTTGAGGGTTTAGGGTATAGTCCCCCTTTAGTAGATAATTTTTTGGGTATATTATTGGGGATATATGGGTCTAATGGGAAAGAAGCTGGAAACGACTATAGGGTTTTTATAGGGTTTATATAGGGGTGATGGGAAAGAAAATGAAAGCTACGATGAGAGTTTCCAAAAATGAGGGGTCCCCAAGAATTAGGGTTTAGTTGTTTAGGGTTTAGGGTTTAAGGGTTGATCCAGGATTTAGGGTTTAAGGTCCTCAAACCTTGCCATTATTGAAAAGTCCATCAACTTACTGGTGCTACTAGCCCGAAGTAAGTCAAAGTCTTGAGATACTGGGAGAATAACGTGTTCGGGGTTCAGGGTATCACAGTTGTAGGTTGTAGGGTTTAGGGATTTTGGGGGTTTCCCAACGTGACGGGTCCCACAACTTAGGGGTACCATTTTCGGGGGGTCCCAAGAATAAGGATTATGCTATATGGTAGTTTCCCAGAATAAGGGACCCCAAAATAGACCCCAATATACTACAGTCCTTATTATAGGGACCCTCAAAATGGTACCCCTAAGTTTGGGAAACCCGCATATTGGGGTTGATATACAAGGATTTGGGGATTTCCGTGCGGATCGCTGGTCCTGTCAAGTAACTTTCTATTGCCGAGGGTCATTACCGGTTGTCAATTTCGCGAAAAGTTCGTTCTATGCCGCGCCTGTTTTGTCATTCGGTTCAGCTGAAAGTTTGCTCTATTCCGAACCGTATTTATTGATCGCTGCCCAACATTACTGCCCCCATACTACCCCCTATGCCCTCCGAATTAGCCCCAGTCATCTCTAAATAACCTTAATAAAGGGGGGACATCGCGGTGTCGCATAAAAGGGGGTAGAGGAAACAAATGGGCTCATTGGCCCCGTGAAGGTGGACCCCCCTACATGCACTGAATTCGTTCTCTCCAGTACTTGGAGGGTCAGGGGGACTTACTAACTAGGTGAAGAATGGGATAAGTGGGGTTACTATATGGGACAATCTCCTACCGCACTACAAGCCTAGTTGCAGACCTGCTGAACTAGGTGCACATGTTGGAGGCAAGCGCACTCCCTTTTTCCAGCCACGACTCAATTCGGTGGCTAGATTTCCCCAACTGGTGTATCGACCGGTGCACCTCTGGTGCACTGTCCCGATAAATATGATGCACTTATGGTGCAATTATGATGCGGGACCTGGTGATCGAACTTTCCCGTCAGCTCTGCACAAGGCCTCGAAAAGTGCTTACACTTGGAAATACACCGACCACCACGAAGTCAAGCCTAGCTACACTCACCAGCGCGATAGCCACACTGAAACCACAGGCCTGCCGAAGGGGCGTTGGCAAAGCTTCGCATGTAATGGCTGCGGAGGAAGCAAACAACCAGCAAGCGTAAAAAATCTAGAAAATGCCCATGGGAAATCTTAGCACGGTCGCCAAATAATCAAATCAAACAACGGTTGCAGACAGGACGGACCCCTACAGTCCTGCAGC
>CAJNIZ010043155.1:42128-58316 GCA_905231905.1 Symbiodinium pilosum
TTGGTGGTTGCACCTAGTAATATGAAATACTATGCCCCAAGAGGAGGGTAGAATCTTACTCTGTAATGGGTACCATAGTATCCCCAAATAAAATACTACTCAAATAACCCCTATATAATCCCAGTGTCCATTTCATTTTCCATTTTCTTTTCCATTTGATTCTCCATTATAGGGCCCTAAACCCTAAACCACTAAACCCTAATGGGTTCCATAGTATCCCCAAATAAAATACTACCCCAGTCTGCCTTGAAGGTGCGACCTGAAGCCTTCCGCGCCCAGCCAGCGAAGACCTCCTCGTCGTCGCGTCGGGAGGTAAAGTGCGAGGCCAGAATCCTTTTTGGTGGTTCCTTTAAAGGGTTATATAGGGGTTTTATAGGGATATACATGAAGGGATTAGGGGTTTAGGGTTTAGGATTTAGGGTTTAGGGGGTTTGGGGGGCGAGAATCCTTTTTTAAGTTTCAGGGGTACCTTTAAAGGGTTCTATAGGGGCTTTATAGGGATATAGAATAAACAAATATGAAGGGTCTAGGGGTTTAGGGTTTGGGATTTAGGGTTCATAGATGGTTGTAGGGTTTATAGGGGTTTTAGGGGTACCTCTAAACAAAAGATAGGGGGTTTATATGGACCTAACCTAAACCCTAAAACCCTAAACCTCTGACCCCAAACCCCTAAACCCCAACCCCCCAACCCCTACAACCCTAAACCCCAAACCTCTAAACCCCAAACCCCTAAACCCTAAAGCCCCTAATTAAACCCCTAAACCACCAAACCCTGGATTCCTACCCTACCTGACCCTACCATCAAAGCCAAGGGTCAAAGTGCTGGCGAGAGCGCGCCAAGCATCCCGGGGTGCAATCTCGACCCGTGGCTCCTTTTTTTGTGGGGTTTGGGGGTTTAAGGGTTTGGGGGTTGGGCGTTTGGGGGTTTAAGGTTTAGGGGTTTGGGGTTTCAGAAGTTCAGGGGTTCAAGGTTTAGGGGTTTGGGGGTTTAGGGGTCTAGGGGTTTTAGAGGTTTAAGGTTTAGGGTATAGGGGTTTAGGAGTCTAGGGTTTAGGGGTTTAGAGTTTAGGGTCTGGGGGCATAGGTTCGGGATCGGTGTTCACTTACTTATAGGCGCCTAGGCAGGGGCATATAGGGACGTGCCTGCTCATGTGGGCTTGCTCTTTTTTGGTCTAGGGGTTGGCCCGCAAAAAAAACATGGGGATTATATGGTAGGAGTACTAAGAATACGAGTAAAGGAGAATCTATGAGAATCGGGACAGTTTTGGGCCCAGACTTTGTTTTACTCTTGCCACCCCATGAGTATTCTTGCCGATAAAACTTGTTTAGAAGTGTTCGGACTCCGAACTCCTTAGAAAGCAAAAATACGATTCCGGCTTTTCTTGGGCCTGGTGGGAACGTATTACCAATCCCTTTACCAATCATAGTTTAACACTAGGGCGTAGGGCCTTGGGTTTAGGACCTAAATACTTACCAATACTGGAGAATGATACGGAAAACGAACCGGACAAAAAGAGACATGGGTTTGCGTGGTAATGCTGAGAAGCCCGAATAAGTACGTTTGCCTGTATCAGTTTCAGGTCTATTTGAAGTAACCTATACTATGCTCATACGAGGAATCTAGGATCATCGTATATGTGCTTATTGACGCCTCTACATTTGGCAATGTCAATTTGTAGGGTTTAGGGTCTAGGTTACTTTCTATTTTATGCGCTTGAAGTTGTAGAAGGGATATGAGAATTACTGTACGTAATGAGAGGATTTTGGTTACCCTAACACCCAACAAAATCGTGAGCTGATTATAAGTATGCGATGTTTGTAGGAATCTCACTTGTCAGGTGTGGTGGGGGTACCGAAACCCATTCATTGTTTTAGGTTTTCGGTAGCTAATTAGGATGCCATCCACGTTCAAACAGCTTGGCTTATGTTGCGCTATACTTGTGTAAATATGGTCCTAAACCGAAACCCCAAAACCCTCAAAATATGGTGTGTTGTCAAAGTTGTGATACTTTTTGAATACCGGCCCAGAAGGAAATTGACTTCCACAACCCCCCCCCCCCATAGATGCATGGGACTCGGTCTAAATTCCTGTTCCCAGAAGGGGAGACATTCGGAGATTCATATGAACTAGAGTCTTAACTCCTTGAAGGGGGGTTGTATGGCTCAGATTACATGTATGGAAACTGCCAGTTGGACCCTCAACCCAAGTATATGGGACAACCCCTAAACACTAAACCCCTCAACCCTAAACCCCGTGTACCCTGAACCCTAAACCCTAAATCCCTCTAAGAACCCAGGTCCAAAGAGGTTGATTTGCGCCCGCATGTGTGGGACGCTCTCCCTTTAGTTGTGCAGTTACACCCAGATTCCGATTTGGGGTTCGGGGTTTGGGGGTGGGCTTTGGAGATTTGGGTGTAGGGGTTTAGGGTTTAGGGGTTCAGGGTTCCCCTTCTCTGAGCTTAAAGGCTCAGGGGTCATGGGCTTCCACAGCACACAAAATCAGGCCATGTTAGGGATTGTTGGAGATTGTTAGGCCTCATTCAGGCTTGAGTAAGCCATCTTTCCCGGTTTCTGCGATGAATGTCGTAGATAAACAAGTGCTATTCGCCTAGACTTACGAGCCATATAGTTTGGCACACGGCCCACTATCCCAGACCCCCTAAAGGATCCGAAAAATGGACCCCCCCCCAATATGAACCAATTCCAATTACTACATTGGCGAAACTGGGGGATTATTAGGGGGTTCCATTTTTTGGATCCTTTAGGGGGTCTGGGACCCTGAAGAAGTTGATTGCCCAAACTTTCAACGTTCCAAGCCGCCTAGACGACCCTTCACCTAAGCTTCCCCTCTCGACTGATGAATAATTAGCCATCGTCCCCCTTGATTGACCCTAATGCGGGGAACCTGGAGCCATAGCAGGGGAAAGCTACACCTCCTAAACCCTACAGTTTAGGGTTCAGGCCGAGACCCCTAAACCCTAGGAACACTATAGTCCCCCTTGAGTAGATAGAATATGGGGTATATGATATAAGGGGATCTTATTATAATATATCCAAAGCCATATTCTATCTACTGAAGCGGGACTATAAGGGTTTAGGGTTCAGGCCGAGACCCCAGAAACCTGGGAATACTAAAGCCTAATCCCTAAACCCTAAACCCCTACAACCTGGAAATCCTAAACCCTTCCGACCGCTCGGCATGTCCTCTGGAGATGGCGGTTGTGAAGGTGTACTGCGGAGCCTAGAAGACTACGTGGCACTTAGGACCCCTACTAAGGGTTAACCCTTAGGGGTTTAGGGTTTAGGGTTTAGGTACTTATAATAGGAATATAATGGAATTCCAACAGATTAAGGGTCTAAGGTCCAAGCTAAGTCCCAAGGAGAAGATTTGGGGGGTTCCCAAACTTAGGGGTACCTTTAAAGGGGGATAGAGGGGTTCTATCGGGTTCTATAGGGGTTATATTAGGGGTTTAGGGATTAGGGTTTAGGGAGCTTCCCAAAATTAAGGGTAATAGGGAATATATAGGGATAATGGACAAGAAAATGGAAGCTACCATAATATAATAGGGTATATATGGGTGTTATATAGAGGTTGTATAGGGGCTTAGGGGTTTCCCAAATTCAGGGGTACCTTTGAAAGGGTTTATTTGGGGTTTTATAGGGGTATATAGGGATATATATAGGGTTTAGGGTTTAGGGATTTCCCAAAATTTGGGGGTACGCTTTTGGGGTCCCCATAGTAAGGATTATCGTATATTGGGGTCCCCTTATTCAGGGAAACTACCATTTCTTGCTCTCCAGTCGGGTCTAGGGTTAAGGCAGTCAGGGGTCTAGGAGTTTACTAGGACTTCAAGATTTCGCGTGTTCAATGACACCAGTACTCCACCCACCCATAAGGTCTCATACCCACCCCTTCAAAGATACTCCAACTTGTACTTCATGTTCCCAGACCCCTCAGAATAGGGTCTTATGCTGACATACTTGGAGGTTTGGGGGGACTTTGTGGCCTATAGGAATTACGAGTATACTTACTGAGTCCCCCTGGCCGTTCAAGTACTAACTTTGAAAATGAACTAGATCTTCTTTGAAGTCCTGAAGCCCGCCCTAACCCCGAAGCAGGACGCTGCCGAGGATCTGCAACCCCCAAAACCCTGACCTCGCACACCCCAAAATCCAAAACACTGAAACCTAAAGCCACCCCCGTCAAAAACATGTGTAAAAATTGGATACTGCCCCCACTCAGTAGCAGTTGGATAATATCTATAATATGGTTCTATATAGCCATTAATAGGACCCTTACTATAGACTGTTAGGTGGGGGTATATATTAAAACACTAAAGCCTAAAAGCCTAAACCCTGAAAGCTATGAAGCCTTGAACCCTGAACCCAAAAACCCTAAGACTCTGAACTCTAAAACCCTCAAACTCTGAACCCTAAACCCTTTAGGGTTTAGTTAGGGTTTCCTAACAACCCTAAAGCCAAGGCGTTGCCGCTCACTCCGTCCGCGGCGCCTATGCCTTGCATATAGCTTCAGTACTGCCTCCCCTCAGTAACAGTTGGATAATGATTATAATATGTTTATGTGGGACCCCTAAAATAGACTGTTACTGGGTGGGGGCAGTACCCAACATATAACCATTGTATGAGCCAATGTAGCCTAGGCTCCCTTCAAAAGGATCCCCAAACGCAGTGTAGAACCTAAACGCCCCAAACCCTAAGCCTCAAACTCCCTAAACCTTAGATCCTAAAGTCCAAACCCTAAACTCCGTAAACTCCCTAAACTCACTCAACTCCCTAAACCACCTAAAAATCCTAAACTCCCTAAACCCTCAAGTCCAAGGCGCCAGTGCTTTGTAGCTCCATTCGTAGAACTTAACAGCCTGTAGTGTCCTTAGGGCTTCAGACCCAATGGGTTCCTAAGTAAGTAAAGGGGTCTGGGGATTGGAGTTTAGGGATGAAAGTTTAAGGTTTTTAGGGTTTAGGGTTTAGGGATTCGGGTTTAGGGTAACCCATAGATAACAACTCCCTATGCGGCCACGCTACTTCGCTACTGGAAATCCTGAGGGGCCAACAGAGACCTCCAGCTGAGTACGATTGGTTTAGGGTTTAGGCCTTAGGGTTTGGGGTTCGGGGCTTAGGGTTCAGGGTTCAGGGCTGGAAAGCCCGAGGCGACAAACCTAGAGGCAGCCATAAAGCCTACACCCTATACTCCACCAGACGAACCTGGAAGCGAAGATTTCCAGTCCTATGAAGAGGGCAGATCCCCTTCCATGTGAGTAGCGTTTTTGGTGGTTAAACCCAGTAAGATTATATTCCTTATATAAAAAAACTATACCCCAAAAGGAGGATATAATCTTACTCTGTATTGGGTACCATAGTCTCCCCAAATAAAATACTACTCATGTGTGTTTGGGTGAACCTAGACCCTAAACCCTGAAGAACCCCCAAGCAACTTTGGTAGGTTGTTCAGCACATACGCAAATCAATGTAAACCGACCCTAATGCATACACCGCAGTTCTGTTGTACGGCTTTATGTTTTTGGTTGTAGGGCATGTCCCTGGAAGCGGACAAGCATAAAGAGCTTCGCTATTCTCACTTCCTTACTTAGTACAGTCAGCAAAATTCAAATTCCGATTTTTCTGGAAACCCTATACCAGTACATGCCCCTACATAACGGGAATGTTTGCTGTTACGGGCGCTGCGAGGGTTTTATATCCCTAAATCCTAAACTCCGTGGACCTCCAATTACATGGCACGGGCCATATCAAAGCGCAGGTTCGCAGGCAGACCTCCAGTTCTTCTGACAGCTCCGCCATCATGCAAAGAGGCAGCAGGTTTGGGGAGTTGATGATTTTTTCAATGTTGGGTTTAGTGATGAGGGTTTAAAGTGTAGGGGTTCGTGACATGGGGCTTCCTTCCTGCCTGTCAGGTGCATGGACTTGTATGTAGGATGCAAGCGTTTATGGTTTGGGTTTGGTATTTCAATCTGCTTCACAACCACAGCTTAAAAAGCTAAACGAGCTTGGGCCCAAAGTCGAACGGGCATGGCCACATGAGCTATAGTCTAAACTCCCAGTATCCAATTTAATGATCCCTATAGTAGTCCCCTATATAATCCCCTATATAACCCCCTTTAAGGAGTTTGGACCCTAAACCCTACACCCTAAACCCTAAACCGCGTATAGTACACATGGCTCCGGGTTCATGGCTCGCGAATTTGGGTTCAGGTAAACACGCAGGGGCTGTTGGGGTCACCAAATCCTTTAATTAACACGATTTTGCTGGAATTATGGTCCTTCTATGGTCTTACCATAGGGCTCCTAAGGGTGACGGCGAACCAGCACTCCTTCTAAGTAAGCGGCCACACTCAACAAAAGGAGGGTCCAACTCTTTGAGTGCACTGCATTAGGTCTATTTCGGATTCCGCAGTATGCTAACTCTCCTATGTGCCTACACAGCCGGAAAGTAAATAGTTATGCCCAAACAGCAACTTTTTGTACATTAAGGTCCTTGCCCAGGAACTGCTTGCTTTAGAAAGGACTATTTCTTTTCTGGTTGCTTGGGCGTTTAAGTACGAGTCTTAAACAATCCAGTAGTGCAGGAAATCTTGCACCATCCTGCTAGGCAATTTGGTAACAATGGTCATTACTATAGTCCCCCTTAAGTAGATAAAATATGGCTTTGGGTTTATAAGAAAGATCCCCATATACCCCATATTCTATCTGCTTAAGGGGGACTATATGTTGGGAGATGGAGTGGCGCAAAATTTCCTCCGTCCACCCTGAGCCTTAAAACCCTAAGGGTCCTATACGTGACTATTGCAGGGCCATCCTGTCCTCCGACCTTACAGGCCTTACAGGGGTTTAGGGTTTAGGGTGTATATATATATATATACATACACATATACATAAATATCTACATCGCATATAGTATAGAAGTTATAGATCGATATATATATATGTATATATATATATGGTTTAGGGCTGCGGATTGGTGCTGAGAATCCTGCATGACCCAAAGTCCCCTAAAGCTTGGGAATTATGGCACCATAGGATTATATAGGGATACAGAGGGATATATGGGGTTATGCAGGAACATAACGGGACATAGATGGGTAAATAGGGTTTTAAATGAATGTGTACGTAAGCTATAGGGACATATCATATCGTTGTATCAGAGCAGTCCAGGCACATGATGCGCCAGTGGCACGAAGATCAAAGTTCACTGCAGGATCCGATTGTAGACCTCTGCTTCCTCGCGCTCCAAGGCCAACGAAGTAGCGCGACTGCTCATGTTAGCCCCACCAGCCGCCATCTTTGTATTTAAGAACCCTTTGCGACTCAACAGAAAAGAGTTCATCGTGAACGGCCCTTGGACAGATAAGGCTCGACCGCCTCAAGCACGCACATGTCCTGCGGATGTCATGGGTAACGCCATACACTGGCGGCAAGCAACGGCTCGTCAGATGATACAACACCACATACCAAGTCTTTTGACATGATCCCAGGAATCAAAAGGCATTACACGCAAAAACACAGCCACCTTTTCTGGGAGAAATTTCGTGCCCTGGACAACCACACACTTGTTTGGATCGAGGTCCAGGTCGTACGCGCGCTGGGTAGTGACTGTGGCCGCAGGGGCATTCCTCGCAATGTGCCCTGGAATCATCAGACGTCGCCACAGCGCTCGCGGCATTCATCCACACTCTGTCGCTTATCTAGGGATATTTAGCTGGGAACGAAAGGAAATGAGAGCTACGATGACACTTAAAGATACGTAAGGTTTAGGGTCTAGAGTGTTGGTGGTTGCGCTAATTAATAAGGTGACATTCTTCTTACACATGCTACACCCCACAGGGAAGCTAATCGAACCCTGCTTTACGGCCTATAGCATCGCTATCGGAGGCTCGGGCGTGGAGCACTAGACCGATGCATTTGCAACAAGAACTAACTACCGGAAACTAACATGGAAGCCCAAAAAGGGCCCAATAAAGACTACAGTCCTTCTAAAAGGGTACTATATGGGTTTCCATGTTAGTTTGGGGGAATGTAACTACCTAGACCCTCCTCCTACCCTCTATTAGGGCCTAAGTACCCACTATTAGGGACCATATATCCCCAATTAAGGGTACAAGGAAGGTCCTGGTAATCACATCCGCCAAATACTCTTGGAATAGCCGAACTAACATGTTCTCCACACGAGACCTTACAGACCCTAATATTTCATGTATCGTCTTGTAGGGAATATATGATTGTAGGGGTGGGACGGGGTGTCGAACATGACGGGGCAAGTAATTGCATGGACTAATTTACCTATTCTCTTCCTGAATCTTACAAATCTCCAAAACATTGAAACCCTAAACCCTAAACCCCAAACCCCCAACCCTAAACCCTAAACCTAAACCCCAAACCCCCAACCCTAAACCCTAAACCCCAAACCCCCTAACCCTAAACCCTAAACCATATACCCTAAACCCCAAACCCCAACCCCCCAACCCTAAACCATATACCCTAAACCCTAAACCCTAAGCACTTCCCCGAAACCAAGGCCCCCTCAAGTCTGAAGCCCTTGATCTGAATAACATGACTGTCTCCATTTTTCTTTTCTTCTAGGGTTTAGGATTTAGGGTTGGGGGTTTAGTGTGTAGGGCTCTACCTTTCTTTCTCACTCCCTACTATATATCTGTCTATACCCCGACGGAACCTTCTATCCCAATATGTCACTATATAACCTTCCACATCCATATCTACCCCTATATGGCTCCATATTCGCCCCCTAGACTCCAGACTTTAAGCATACCCATTTTTTGGGGGGCTTGGGCTGTGAATGTCAAAGCCCACAGCCCTCCCCCCCAACTCTCCACCCACTTCCCCTTTAATAAAATATTCCCAATAGGTATACCAGGTCAGGAACATTTAGTATTAGGGGTTGGGGCCTTTAATTACTTTTTCCCAATATGTATACCAGATCCGGAAGATTTAGTATTAGGGGTTGGGGGTGTTAATAACAGGGGGAGGAGGCGATCATTATTAGGGGGTAGCCCGTGAACCCCTCTGCAAAAAAAGGCTGTAGCTTGTAGTTCCAAGCAATTCCACAACTATTTTCTTGACGCCCCTAGGAACTTGTATCTTTTGGAATTACTGCCCCCCAACCAAGCAACAGTCTATAGTAGGGAAGGTACGAAGGGCTTTACGTAGTTGAGTGGGACAGTATCCAACCCAAATCCCTCAACTGGCCCGGGCTATTTACGCACAACTTGAGCTAATTCAGGCTAAGTGAGGGCGACCTGGAGGGGTGAGAACAGCGGGTGTAATAGGCAATCCTCCATGATCAACCCACCAACCCATTTCCCTGGTCAGGAACTGGGACGGCTGCGTCAGTCGAGGAGTCATGGACAGCTGCCTCAGAGGAAGGTCTCTGAATAGGATCTGGTTTAAGGATTAGGGTTTGAAGCTTCTGAAAAGGGGGGCCCTTTAGGGTGCCCTAGAGGTACATAGGAATTATTCGGATCTGCAAAATATAGCCCCCCCAAATAGACTCCTTGAGATTCTACGGCAACAGTCCTGTGTACTTTCTGAACGTATTCCCTCTCAAGTCGTTATATAATGTGTCACAAACTACGAAGCTTTGGCAAACAAATCCGGACAGAGCCCTTATCGGAGACCCTCGCAATCCTTTCCTTAAACCTTAAACCCTCAACCCTGAACCCCAAACCATCCCCAAACCTTAGCCCACACAACCCTAGGAAGACACTTGTTTTTAATAAATACAAGGAATCCCATACCCCAAAAGGATCCCTAACATTGATCCAGAAACCCCAAACCGTTTGTCCATCCCTAAGCAAGGCATGGCCCTCCGAACTGCGCCTTGACATGCTGGTTGGGTTTAGGGTATTAGGGTATTTAGGGTATTTAGGGTATTTAGGGTTTAGGGATTTAGGGTATTAGGGTATTTAGGGTTTAGGGTATTTAGGGTATTTAGGGTACTTAGGGTATTTAGGGTATTTATATAGGGTTTAGGGTATTTAGGGTTTAGGGATTTAGGGTACTTAGGGTAGTTAGGGTATTTAGGGTTTAGGGTATTTAGGGTTTAGGGTCCCTTCAGAAGAAGAAATGACAGCAACAAAACGAAGCACCAGAAGGAGCGATGAAAAGCCGACCCCTACAGAGCCTTGAATGGCAAGGCGGCAAGCTCTTTCAGCTTTCCGGAAGAACAGATTTCTGATAGGATGTCCCAAAACAAAGTGCCGACAAAGGGAATACGCCTTAGTGCCAAGCCTGTTGTCAACACTGCTCCAACCCTAAACCCTAAAGCCTCCTTTGCCGCAAGACACTCTGCCGTGCGCTTTTTTTTCTGCCTGGAAGGCTACTCAGCCCTTCCCCAAACTAGCAGGGAACCTGAAGAGAAATAGTATCAAGGTCATATGGGGCTTCTTTATCGGTCACAAGGTGTGCCGATCCTACACCACGACCCTGATACTGAAGCCCTAAGCCCAAACAACTGATGGTTCTGTTGACAGAGAGAGTCCACTGTAGCATGAGATGGTACCAACATCAAATTCGCGAACCAACGCCAGAGCACTTAGGGTCCTTCCCTAAGCCCTCGCCTAAACCCTAAACCCTAAACCCTAAAGCCTGAACCCTGAACCCTGAACTCTAAACCCCAAACCCTAATTCCCTAGCCCAGACCCGTGATTAGTAAACGCCCTCCCCTTAATAGGGACTATAATAAGGATCCGAATATTTCGGCCTTAAAAGGAGGGGGGTGTATCAATCATGGGTCTACACTAAACCCTAAACCCCAAACCCCAAACTCCAAACCCTAAACCTTAATTCCCTAAACCCCAATCCCCTAAACCCTAAACCCTATAAACCCTTAATCCCCTAATTCACTAAACCCTAAAACCTCAACGGGACCCTGAGATGCCCGCAAAAGTCTTGGAGAAGAAAGCACTTTCATCGCCTTGCGGCGGTGGTAGGAAGCATTGCAATTTAGAGCTTAGAGTTTAGGGTTTGGGCTTTAGAGTTTAGGGGTTGGAGTTTAGAGTGTTGGGGTTTGGGGTTTAGAGTTCAGGGTTTAGAGAGTTTAGGTTTTGGGGGTTAGAGCTTAGGGTTTAGAGTTTAGGGTTTAGAGTTTAGGGTTCATGGTTAATAATGGAAACTACCACGCCATTCCGAGGGTTTAGGGTTTTGGAGGTTAGGGCTTCGGCGCAAGGGACTTTGTAAGTAGGTTATCATGTGGGATATAAGCAGGCCAAACCCAATCAGAGGACATGTAACCCCATTTATGAACTACTTCCTAAATCCCTTGAGCCTTGAAGTATATAAGGATAATGTATGTAAGCATTATACGAGCTATAGTTCAAACTCCTAGTATCCCCCTTAATAAGCCCCATAATAGTCTCCTACATAACCCCTGCAACAACCCCCTTCAAGGAGTTTAGACTATGGCTCCTATGGGCATATATCAGGTAATCTAAGGTTCAAGATTTGAGTAGTGTTTTTTTGGTGGTTGAACCTAGTAAGATGATATTCCTTATATAAAATGCTATACCCCAAAAGGAGGATAGAATCTTGCTCTATAATGGGTACCATAATATCCCGAAATAAAATACTACTCATTTGAAGAGTAGGTGCCGACTGGGCCAAGATTTAGGATTTAGGGTTTAGGGTTTAGGGTTACACTATGCTGTGGTAAAAAAAGCGCAGGCCTGTTTTTGAAATACCGAAGGGAGGTTTGCACTAAGATTCTGCAGGTTATACAATGGCCCAATGAAGGTGTCCCAAAATTGGGGCTACCATCTTGGGGGGGTCCCTATATGATAAGGAATGAAAAATTCGGGGATCTAAATGACACATAATCTCAACTCCTAGTATCCCTCTTAATACGCCCTATGATGGTTCCCCATATAAATCCCTTATCTAACCCGCCTTTCAGGGGCTTAGACTATAGTTCATATTGATGTCACCCTATTCATGGGAGCTTACCAAACATGACATGATGAAGAACGCTCCCGAACCGATCTCTTCCACACCTTTAGCGTTTCTGCGTTCAGGGGTTTTTGGTTTAGACGTTTGGGGCTTAGGGGTTTAGGGCTTACGCCATGGCAAATGGGACTTGGCGGGCTCCTCTCCTGGTTTTGAGAAAAAAGTTCTATGAGCTACAATCAATATTTCTTGCATAATCTAATGGACATGCATTCCTTATGAGGCGTTATGTTAAGGATTGTACTCAAGTACAAGACGGACCCTCATGTCCACTGTTTAAGGTCCTTTAATAAGACGAATAATGACAGTTGCGCATTTACCCCTGTCTATAACCCTCTGCAATAGTACCTACCTCAACCCATTGTTCGCTTAAGATGAATAATTCTACTACCCCAATATAACCCCACTATAACCCTAATATAAGCCTATAATGGAGCCTGCATAGTAAAACACTAATAAAACACTAGGTTTTAGGTAGATCTACCGGTTTAGCTTCGGATTTGTGAGCCAGGGTTTGGTTTAGGGTTTTGGGGTTTCCGCGGTTTAGGGTTTAGGGTGGAGGCTTTGAACTAAGTTCCGCGCTTCAATGCCCAGATGCCCTCTGACGTAAACAACATTGTCACCTGCTTCACGAAGTCACAATCCTAGTCCATTTCCCATTCACCTTCTTATCTTGCAGGGTGCTCTTTGAGTGCCATGTCAGCAACTCTGCATCTATCACCTTAACCCTCAACGGTGCGAATTGAGGGACATCACCAGTTGAAAGAAGTCCGAGCCCTAAACCCTAAACCTCAAACCTTAAACCTTGGGTCTAGGGTTTTGGGTCTAGGGCAACCCTAAACCCTTTAACCCCAAAGCCTAAGGAAAATCCCCAAATGCAGGATGTCAAAATCATGGTCCCTTTTTGGATCCCTATTATAATACGGCACCTAATATTTAGGGTACCCAAAAAGGGACCACAATTTTGAAAATCCCCAAATGCAGGATGTCTGGGGATGGGACGGCAAGTGGAGGTAGGCTTCGTGGCGTGCCTTCCTGGCCGAGGTCAAGGTACCGGGTTTAGGGGTTTGGGGCAGGCTAAAGGGGGGGAGCCATAGGATGTTGGGGATGTTGGGTTTAGGATTTAAGGCTTAGGGATTTAAGATGTAGGATGTAGGGTTTAGGCTTTAGGAATTGGGGTTAGGGATTTACGGGTTTAGGCTTGGGGGTCTGCATGCATGGACTTAGTCTATTTGAAGGCTGTTGTTCCCAGTGGGCTCATGCAGAGAATGCTCCGTCAACCCCAAGCCCCGAGCGCAGAATCATCAAATTGAATCCGCCCCCAAATTGAAACCCTCATCCCCCTAAGGTATATCTAGTGTGATGGGGGTCGGGGGCCTTCAAATTTTTTTGGTGGGATTACCATGATTAGGAAGCCATGCATCCATATCATGGCAACTTGTCCCTGAATCCAAACTAGTCCCTATGAAAGCCTCATATAACCTATAGTCTACACTCCTAGTATCCCCCTCAATACCCCCCCTACAGTAGTCCCCTATATTGTCCCTTGTATAACCCCCCTTTAAAGAGTTTAGACTAGAGTACAAACCCTAAACCCTAAACCCCCTAAACCCATATAACCCCTACAACCTTTGTAAAAGGAACCCAACTGATCCCAGCGCAGGGTGCGGAGTGGCCTTGCTGTTGACACGCCTTAGCTGCCAGAAGACAAAGGATCCCTTCCTCCTATTCTAGGGTTTAGGGTTTAGGGTTGAGGGTTTAGGGTCTAGGGTTTGGGGTTTAGGGTGGGGATGATATCTCAAGCCTTGATCTTAACGTCAAAGTCTGCCTCAAAGCAGCTGCATGCTGTATGCGAGGGACATACTCTGTAGTCTGTGTTAGGGGGTGGGGCAGGGTGTCATGTTGGGAGGAATCGGAAGGGATTATCGTCTGACTCCTTCAACTGGGCATGAAATACAGATCCAGTTGATCCGCATGCTTCCAAAATACGCGAACCAAAGCCATCATGACACTATTGTACACAGTCACATAGTGTACTTACGGTCGTGCCTGTGAGCCCCTTAGAGCCATCATAATTAAGTAATCTGTTACAGTTCCTTGGGGCTATACTAGCCTAAAACCCTGTGGACTTAAACCCTCAAACCCTAAACACTAAAACCCTCAAACCCTAAACCCTAAAACCCTCAAGCCCTAAACTCCCTAAAACCCTGAATCCCCTAAACCCTATACCCCTAAACCCTAAAGCCGAACAGGAAATGTAGGATCTTGTTCATCAAAGCGTAGGGTTTGCCTAGGACCCATCAGTGCAGAGCTGCTTTGAAAATCTCCTGGTCTCCCTACTACACCCCTTTATACTACCCCCAGGCTCTAAATCCTGCACCACAAACCCTAAGCCCAAAACCCTACATCCACAACCCCTAAGCCCGAAACCCAAAAGCCTATACCAAAATGTTTAATTCATAATACGCCTGAATATCTCAGCTGAACCTTGCGAGGGGTAGTAGGGATACCCATGACAATTGCGCTGCCAGAGCAGTCTTGGATACTACATGATCCAGGGTTAGGTGTTTGGGATTACGGCTTTAGGGTTTAGGGCTTAGAGTTTAGGGCTTGGGGGTTTGGGTGTAGGCTTTTGAGTTTCGGGCTTAGGGTTTCTGGTGCAGGATTTAGAGCATTGGGACTTGGTTCAAAGTGGTTCTAGCCCAAATATAACCACTTTCGGGCCATCTTGGGGAGTTCATATCTGGGTCCCTCGAGGCGCAGTTTTTGAGACACCCCCCCCCAAGTAACGGACATGCATGTTAGGGTTTAGGGTTTAGGGATCATCCCAAGGTACCGCTCAATTTAATTTGGGATGAAGGCAAGGAACTCCTTGCACTCCGTCGCTCACTTTTAAGCTTGCATGTCCTTTTGCATGGAAGGCTGCGCTGCTGTGAAGGAACTGAAAATAAGTTGCCAGCATATGGAAATGTGGTAACTAACAGCTACTTACCATGTGTATGGTCACCCTAAAAACCCAATCCTGAACCGTTCCGTTCGAGTTCCTTAACGGTAGCCCAGCAGAAGTCGGCGCGACGCCGTCTTGAATTGGAGGCTGCCAATTGCTGTCAGTCGTCGGGCACAAGGCACTGGATTTGCTCTGATATGGGAGTTCCCTACATACGGGGACCCCATTTTAGACCCCAAAATACTATGGCACTTAGTGTGGGGACCCCCAAGAAAGCACCCATGGTTTTGGGAAATTCTCATACAGTTCAGGGTTTCGGGTTGAAGGTTTAGGGTTCAGAGTCTAGTCGTCTATTTCTTCATCAGTGCCGCCGATCCTGCATGAGAACCAGAGATGTCTCAAAAACCCAACGCAGAGGCACACATCGCTGGATTGCAGAATTGTGTTGCCCTCTGGGCCAGTCAGTCGGGGATGCTACTGCTGCTACATCAAGCGCAGAGGCATGAGGTTCGGGCTTAAACCCCAACCTCTCTCCCCCCCTAGACATTAAAACCCGAAGCTCATGTTAAACGTTATTGCTCAGCTGTCCCTGAGCGCCAACCACTGCACTTGTGTCAGTGGCTTCGTCGGCCCAGGGGCTAAGCGAGATGGTCGGAACCCCAGAGGCAGTAGGAAAATTGGCCTCTTGATGCGGCTCACTCTGGTCCTCACTGGAGTTAGGAGTTTTGGGCTTAGGGTTAGGGTTGAATGTCTTAACCCTGGTCCTCACTGGAATTTGGATTCAGGGTTCAAGGCCTAGGGTTGAGGGTTAGGTTTTCGGGTCAAGGTTTAAGGTTTAGGGATGAGGGTTACCCTAAACCTTATACCCTAAACCGGTTTTACCCGGGTCCTCGCTGGACTCGGAAGGGGTTGTCCTGTGAGTCTGTACTCCAGAGCTATGTTCCGCACCAGGGCTCTTGGGCATCACCAGTGCCTTGGCAGAAGAGTAATGGGTTTGGGGTTTAAGGTTTAGGGTTTCGGGTTTAAAGTTTAGGGCTTAGGGTTTAAGGTTTAGGGATTACGGTTTAAGGTTTAGGGTTTAAGGTTTGGTTATATAGAGATAGTGGCAAATCACATGGAAACTACTATTTAGGGTTTAGGGTTGAGGCCGACAAAATTACGTACCCTCGGTTAGCTGGGAATGAAGGAATGGGGAAGAACATGGATACGACTATAATGAGGTTTAGGGTTAGGGACAATGGAAAAGAAAATGG
>CAJNIZ010043156.1:0-58310 GCA_905231905.1 Symbiodinium pilosum
CCCCTTTCATTTGTCCATTTCCGGTTCATTGCCCATTTGGGTATAAATCAGCCAAACTTTCAGATTTTCCAGCTTTATCAGAGACTGGCTGTTGGGAACAATTGAGTCAAGTTCCAATCCTGGTTCTGCGTTGAAAACGAAGAATAAACAGATTACTCAAAGTTTACTTCGCTTGAAAATTTTGATTCTGCCGCAGAAGCTAAGGTCGACAGTTAGTTCCGACCAACGCGCATGGGCATGTCTTTGGCGGCCACGGGCCTTTGGGCAGTGAATGTAAAATTCACCCTCCGAGCTGAAAGCCTGACATTTTGTGGGTGTTTCAGAAAGCCTGCTCACAACACTTCCTGGAAAAAGACGTAACTCACGACACTTGTTTGTGGCATATTCCCTGACCCGTACCAACAAACAGGGCTGACGAAAGTTAGCACTGCCAGGTCGCCTCACATCAGAATGCATTGCCACCTGGTCGATGGCACGAGCGGGCCCCTTGCACCGCATGACACCATCCTCGCAAATGCGGGGCAAGGGCCTGCTTCTTCGAAAAGCTGCACCCAAAAGGCAAAGATAGTTGACAAATGGTTGCGTATGCCGCGTCTAATGTGCTTGGCAAGGCATTTTGACGATAAGAATGAAGCCCCGCAAGTACCTGCAGTCTTGCTCCAAACATGACTCGTGAAAAGCGCTTACATGTCACCTATGCCTATGACATGTTGTCGGCAGGGATGGAGAGCATCCAATTTATTGTATGCTGCACAACAGTCCAAACCCTTGCTAGCACACGCATGCGCTACAATGCCCGCTGTACGCTTGATACATCCTGGCAGCGGACCGAACATGCAACAAGCGGCGATAAATTCTTCGAGCGTTACCTCCCCGTCGCCATTGTCCTTGGTCTCACAACATGTAGGCAGCAAAGCTCCCCATGCCACACTCTTGTCACAACATTCTATATAGTCTCTAAGTACAATCTCTCAGTCATTGGCAGATGCTGCTCTTGATCATTTTCACTCAGAAACAACCATCGGTGATAGCACAAAGAAAGACCGGCTCTGAGTTCAGAGTAGCAGCTGAGTAGCAGTGCTGAGGCCAGGCTAGCATATGGAAGCACAAAGCGATCTCACTGTGTCCCAATATTCTCATACCACTCATGGCGATCACATGTGATGTGATCACCTACTTGCACTTTGTGTAAGGTCCTCCTGTCCGCGGACCATGCGTCAAGGAACTCGGGGGCTTGACGGCACGATGGCGCAATACAGTGCAAACGTTTGCTACTGGATCATGGGATTCTTGCGGCTGCCCAGCAGTACGGGATACTTAGATGGTAGCTTCCCACTGCTGGGGATTGCTTGGCGAGCTTTGGCTTGAAAATCGGAGTCTTCGGGAGACTTACGCGACTCCTAGCAAAAAGAAGACGCACAACAAGTTCCGTCAGAGGTGGCCTGTCGATTATGGCGAGTGGATCTTGTCCTGCAGTCCGAAGCTTTGGACGTCTTTTGGACATTGGTCCCCTACGTTCCCCTCTTTTTGACTCCAGGGTGCTAGCAAATGGAACAGCGCGCGGCCCTCTTGAACCTTGAGCGGCAAAGTCGTGGTTCAGGTCTTGGCATGCTTATTTCACTAACACGCGGCCTCAGAAAACGAATCGTCACATTGTTTCGACATGCAAGCCGATTGGGGTTGACGCCCGTGCAGATCACCTAAGCCATGAAGAAACACGCCTCGAAACTGCTAAGCCTCTACCCAACTCGAAAGGACAGGTTGGAATGCAGACACGTGCTTAGAATGTGTAGCGACCTTGAGAAACCAATGTGCACAGCGACCCTGTCCCAAGCAGACTCAGGGAACACAAAAAGGGAAGCGCGTGAAGCTGTGGCGCTTGCTTGATCGAAGCTTGGGTCGGTCTTCCAGCTCATCACCAGGTATCTAAAGTTTTGTTTCTGCTTTAGACAGGGCCTGCGAACTTGCAGAGGAGGGAACGTCCAAGTCCAGCGTCTGAAAGTAGGCTGCAACTTTTGGATTGGCGAAGATCCTGATCAATGAAAGGCTTGCGGCATCAGCGAAAAATTGCGTAGGAAGCGCACCAGCGCAAAAAGTCCATCAACTTGCAAACTTGTTAGTACGCAGCTGTGCTGTCTCATGACTCATCTGATCGGTCATCACATCTCGCAAGGTGAAGACTATCAGACATGAGAGGAGAAGCTTGCATACCCCGCCAAGTCAATCGGAAGAGAGGAAAAGGAACTCACTCACACTATTTCTTAGGCTCTTGTTTTACTGCCTGATGAAAGGGGATAGAGTCTGCGCATTCTCCCTGTAGCTTTTGGGCACAAGTGATTTGCCAAATTGCAAAGCAAAACCTCCAGCCTGTAGCCAAAACACACGCTTCAGAGTCTCTATCCCACAGACCCGTGTCCCTGAACATGCGCTTGAAAGGCAAAAGACTCGCATTTGAGGTTCATAATTACGCTGCTTTTCTCTAGATTACGGCAAGGCCAATGCATGAGGCAACTGCACATAAATCGCAGCGAAAGTGCTCTGACAGGCTAAAAGCCCGAGCAATCGGGAAGTTCCAAAGTGATGATACAAGCTCCATACTGAAGAAGAGAATGTCAATATCCCCAACCAGGCCAAGGCACTGGATAAGCCGATCTTCGGATATCATGCACGAGTCTGAACTGCTGATAGCCCTGGTGGACGCGCGAGGTAGCACTTTCTTGTCGAAAACACATTCGTGAATTTGTTTTGCCTGTCTAGCACCGCCGGAGCGGTTGGAGGGCAGTAAGAGTAAAGCAAGGCCGCTAATAATCCTGCGTCTCCAGTACCCGGCAGGCTGCAAAAGACACGAAATGCCCCAATCCCAAATGCCGCGGGTGTCAACCCGATCTTTCGTATGCCAGCATTGCCAAGCCAGGACGAAAAAAACTGGAAATCAAACTCCTGGCCATAACCATGATTTCCACGTCTCTTGGCAAAGTGGGCAGGCACGGCGAGTCACCCAAAACAATCTCATGATAGGATGTGCTTACAACTGGTCAACCGCATCCGAACTCATGTAGCTACCAAATGCTACCTACTGCCCTTTGCGAGATCAGCCATGTAAGAACATCTGGCTCAACTTATAGTGATCTGTATCAAGCATGCATAATTACGCACGCAACTAATACGTTCATTATGCAGCTAACTCTATGCCAGCGGCGGGACCCTGGCCTGAAGATCTCCTCCAACTTCTGAATGTACCTGCAAAGGCAGTGAGCGGAGGAAATCTTGCACCATTCAAGCTCCCAGTATACTGTACATTCAATGGTGTCACAGTAGCATGGCCTGGAATTCGCCCTATGCATACATGACTCTGTTTCCCGTTTGGCTTTTGACATCGACCAAGCTTAATAGCCAGGGCTAGTTGAATTGTCTACTTTGTGTGGAAGGTTCGGCCGAGGTCTCCTGACTAATGCAAGTGCTTCGCAATGATGGTCTCAAACAATCCGGCGGCGAACTGCCAGCCAAAGGACTGGAAGAGGCGAACTTACGTGCTTTCAGGATTTTCCCTGGGAGCACTCAGCTTGAGTCCGCATCTTGTCCATCACCAGTTGTTCTGCGTCATTTTGCGCTGCATCCAATGTGTCCTGCTCGTCGGCTGCCCCGGATAGGAAATCCCGCGGGCGCATAACATGCAAATTGACAGGATGAATCCACATGACAGAAGATGCCGTGGCCAAAAGGTCAACAGCTCAATGCAACAGAGCAAGGATGCCAGCTCCTTTAGGAACACCGCGCTGATTGCTCTCAGAATCGCGAAGACAACTATTGTGATATAGAAAACCTGAGTGCATGATGCGCAAGGTGACACAGAAGCACTGCAAGCGGATGCAGCCAACATGGTCCAAGTCCCCCGCCACATGCCCAGACTAGTTCAGAAACAAAACGCCTTGCATACAAAGTTTTTTGTTCGGCACGCCGCTAATAATTAGGCTTGAGGAAACTCTGTCAAATTTACTGTGTGGTCTTCATGTCACATTGCAGCACAAGCACGAAGAACACCACAAAGGCATGAGAGACCTTCTCCAACACCGGGCGAGCACTGGTCCTCTGCAAGTGCATGAATTATCACAGAGGGCCTAGCTGTGAGCTGGTCTTGTAATCAATAAAGTGGCAAATGCTGCTGGCAAACCTTGAACAAACGAGCATGATGGCACCCCTCACTCTCATTCATTACAAAGGTTAGGTGTGAGGACAAGTAGCACATGAATTTGGTAACGCGCGTGGGCCCACTGAAAACCCGGTTCTTTGATACGTTCAATTGTGTGCGAACCTGGCGCGTCGATTTTCGCTGAAAGGCAAGGTTGGCGAACATCCACCGCTGCAAACAGAACAAATTAAGCACAATGCTGTGTTGCTCGGAGACATTGGCTTGGATTGTGATGACTGAAACGCAATAGTGCTGCCAAGTATCGGCCAATTTCCTGCAAAGGTGGCACGGGCTTATGTATTTTAACCCTCGGGATCACCACCCATGCATGCATCTGCAACACGCATACTTCATTGAAAGCCTCAACGGATCTGGGTTTCGTCGTGATAACCGTATCCACATGAATACACCCAATTTCCAGAAGTCTCAGCCAAGTAGGATGGAAAACACACCGATAATCAGAACAAATATCATGTCTCGACATGGCTTTTTGGAAGCGGTTGGCTCATCACATTCAGCCTGATCTATTTCTCAACAAAGCGAAACATGCTGCGCAATCGTGTCTAAGTCCTGCAAACGTGATTTCAAAAAGCGTATAGCTTGATCGATAAGCTGTGCCATAGCGATTCCACATCCATAGCCTGAGGTTGCCAAGACAAATTGGGTGTTTTATCTGGCGTGACACTCATAAAGCTACAATGGCTTACAGTGCCCCAGATTGCCAAACAGAAGTCACCTGGAGACTGCAATGGACAGGAGCCAAAACAACACCGAACTTTGAACATTAAGCTCATAGTTTTTCTCTTCCGCGCCGCTAAACATGCATACAAAAATTCATCTCCAACGGTCAAGGTTCGCGGCTGAAGCAAACATGCTAGCAATAGCACCTGCTTGTGCTCGGTTACGTTTTCTTTTACGCCTGCTCGAACAAAAGAAAAACACCATTGAGGGACATGGGAGATGGCAACGGCGAGTATATCCCCTTTGGACTTATTGCGCCCAAAATTTTGTCACAAAATTGTTTACCTGGTGCCCCCAATGTCGCGACGGCACCACAAAGATCAATAACATGTGTTTGGAAATATATAGCCACAGACGAACACCAGATTTTATCATCCCACCTGTACAATTAGAATAAATGCATGACTTTCCCACCACTGACCCCGTCACTTAAAAATATTTGTACATGTAAACCTCATTAATTTCATGCTTTACCTCGTGCGTTAATTTCCTTAATTGTGCTTACCTCGTCAAGCGGATTCGGGGTATGGGAAGGACCCGCCCAGCATCGCGGGGGTTCAGGCTACTTCTCCACAAATAGTATGACAGGTAACTTGTGGTTGGCCATAGCAATACTTAAGCAAGCATTGAGCAGCATCCTGAAACAGGCATTCAGCGGTGTGCCCTCCAAACTTTCCAGATTCGGGTGAATTCGCGTAAACTATGGCATTAAAAACGCGATTAAGCCCCAAATGAGAATGGGCAACCCAGGAATTGAAATGCAACCTGTGGGATTATGATGGATTATGAGTCCAACGCCTTATCCAGTGTACCATCATCCTGGTCCTACTCTCTACTTTGAAGTGCATTTTGGGGAACAAATACCCCCCGCTCCCACCATCCGCCAAATTCAAATTCCCACGAATTTGCGTCAAATTCGCTCGAATGTCATCTCAAGGCCTGCAACACAGGCCCCCCACTCTCCCACCATCCGCCAAATTCAAATTCCTAGCGTCCGCCAAATTCAAATTCCAGCGATTTCATTCGCACGAAGCCAATGGCAAAGCCCCAGGTGGTTTTTTGCGGACTCAAAAAGAAATGAAGTCGCACACGAACTTCAGCGGCCACGCCCGAAAAAGCACCTCCAAGACCCTTCAAACCCCAATTTGGTTGCTACTGCTTCTATGTTCTGGATTTTTACCTCGTCTAATTGTTTTAATTCTGGAATGACCTCGTTTCTGTCCTCGCTATAACTTGTGCAGATCCCATCTGTCACGTAGGCTGCGCAGCAATATATGTTCAAAGCATTCTTCTTCGGAATGCCAAAAGCATCAAACGGATGCGAAGTTATGTTGATGCATTGCCAATCGTACCGTCCAAAGGGTCAAGCGCAATGGCCGTCTTCCATCCATCCAGCTGTGATTTTATGCGATGCGCGCTCTCGGTCCCGCGGGGCTGTGCAGCCGCGCCCTGTCGGTGGAGCAGCGGCAGGCGAAGATCCCAGTCCTTAGATGCGGGCTGCAGGAGCAGCCCTCCGCGTAGCCCAGTTCTCCCTGAGCTTCCGCAAGGGAACGTCCGCTTCACGGACTTGGCCCATCTGCCTTAGCAACGCTTCGGCCCTCCGCATACGGAAGGGGAGACACCAACCCACTCTAGCCTCGACTGGGTTACCCGGCATGGGAATTTGCCTCAGGTGCTGATGGCGGGCGCATGCCCACAGAATATGCTGAACACTTGGAACGGCAAATTCGCCGCAAGCAGAGCACTGTTCCCTGGAACCTGACCATGCTGCTTCTGTCCACAGACCACCTGTGGCTACGGCCGCCGCATGGGCTGGCAGCTTTTTGCACAAAGTCCTGAGTCCAGTGCCAAGAGCCTCAGTGTAGCGAATGCCTGAGTCACGCGCCAACCTGGCGTCTCTTCTGTTGCTGCGAAGCCATGCATTGAAACGTGACTCTCGCCATGTTTCCCTGAGCGCGTGCAAGCCCTTATCAAAGCTAGCTCATGTCGCACGTTGAGACGGGACCGTCCTTGTCTACCAGCCCACCGGCCCCAACCCGTAGCCTGCCACCCCAACAAGTTCATGTTGGAATTGAGGGCGTTCGAGCGAGGGGCAACAAACTTGGCCGCTCTAAGCTGCCACCACTTGTGCAGGGCCTTGAGCGTACGGCCCAGCAAGTTTAAACGGAGGTCCCTGATGGCCCCACCGACACAAAAGCTGCAGGTCCCTACTGGTCTGGTCGCCTTTCGCTGCCCAAACAAGCTTGCCTGTACTCAGAGGTCCACTTAGCGGCCTCGGCGGCGGTGGTGGCGTAGCCATTAATGACCTGTCCCCAAGCAACCTTAGTAGAGGCGAGGGTAGCGGCCAGGAGACTTCTTAGAGCAATCCCAGAAGAAAGAAGCTTGATAAGAGCTGTGCGATCCAGGCCAGCCTCAGTGCTGCTGGCCTGATTTTTGCCCCACCGCTGTGTCTTGGATGGGTTGTCCGCAATGCCGGTTATTCGACAAAATCTATACCAAAAATCCTCAACCTCACGGAGGTGGGCGTACACATAGTGGCTACCAGGGACAGTAGCGCACAGCTCCGAAGGGGGGGCCCCAACACACCCGCCAAAGCAAGGGGGGAGAGGGGGTCACCCTGAGCAAGCCCGGTGATGCCGGACACAGGCGTGGGGTCAACAAGCAAAACCACCGTTTCTGATGCCGCCACTGGTGGCGGACAAGCGAGAGCACCTCAAGGGGAACTCCCCACCTGCCCGAAACCCAAAGCACAATATCAAAGGAAGCCTTGTCAAAGGCCTTGGCAAAGTCCTGAGAGATAGCAACCTTGTGATGCAGCCTGCAGCCGCAGCGGTAAGTGCATGTCAAGAAGCTGAACTTGGGCGTCGGCTCCCTGGTTACCGCCTGCATGGCCGGCGGCAAGGCGACTGCCTATGAGGGGTGAAAGTTGCTTAGCTCGAACCCCAGCATACATTCGGTACAAGATGGGACCAATGGCTATTGGCCGGACTTTGTCGACTTCAACTGCTTCACTGCCAGCGTTGGCCTTAGGTATGCACACCACACGCCAGTGCGTGGTGGCTTCCGGCCATTGGCCTAGTTCTTCGCAGATGTTGAGGAGGGTCTGGAGCCCTTCCCACAAAGCGTCCGGGCAGAAGAGCCAAAGCTCCGGGACCCAACCGTCGGGGATGCGTTTTGCCTGACTCTTAAGCATGTCAACCGTAAGTTGAGGAAGAGAAAACCTAGGGCATTCGGGCACATGTTGGCCATAGGCGTCTTGGAAGAGGCGGAGAGCATCGGCGGGGGGGGCCACACAAAATCCCCTCCCAAGTAGCGTGGAGCGCGCGAGCGCACGACGCCTGACCAACGTAGTGGGTGTTACCGGTCTTGAGGACAGAAAGCGGAAGCGCGGAGCGCTTAACCCATCTGGAGGCGACGACCGGGTTGGACATGCGTTGTCTCCATTCTCGGAGTTGCCGCTGTGACTCCCTGGTAAGGTAAGTTTGTAAGCGATTCCTACACTGCTGGACTAAAACATCCCAATGACAACCATCAACTAAGTGTTGTTCCTGGTATCGGGAGGCTTGTCTGTGCAGGATGCATTGCAGGTCTTGAGGGCATGGCCCCTCTGAGCCTCGAGGGCCCGTCTAGGCTCACGGCGAAGAACCCTTTCACGAACAGCCTGTTCCTGAAACAAACTATGTCCGCCATCACGGACGGTGGGCCTGCCGCCCCGGGCCACTTCGGCCCGCTTTGTGATACCCAGCCTGAGTGAGCCACTTCTCGGGCGTGGAGCTCCAAAGCTCCCACACTTTGTCGACATCCTTATTTTGGACCGCCTTATAGTCCATTGGCCAGGCCAGCAAACTGGCACAGCGGTGTCCTTAGGATGGTCTTCTTCCGTCATACGGGCATGCCATGCAAACCGGTGTACTTTTGGGTGTGAAGTCGTACGTCTAGGTTTGGGCACAAGAATACCCAGCTTGAGGTGGTCAGCTTCCCAACGAGTGGGTTCAAGGCGTTGCTGCGCCTCCTGCAGACTTCTGGAAACAAAGATGCCGTCGATGTGAAGAGCGAACATGGCCTCCCTTGGTCTTAAGGAGGTAGCCAAGCTGTCTGCACACCTGAGCAAGGTGTCCATTGTCCACATTTTGATTCCAATCCACAGCGAGGACTGCCTGTTTGTCCTCACAACTTTGAAGAAGAGGGAGGAGCTCATTGTCCATGTCTCCCCTGGGGCCCGGGAGCCTGTAGCCAGCGATGACAACCAGTTCCTGACCAGCAGAGTCGCCGACAACCACTTTGGGGAGTTGACCTTCGGCGTTGCGAATGTGGTGCTGGGAGAGCGGTGCCAGCGGCTCCTTGACGCAGACCGCCGCGCCTCCCTTTCTGCCGTGCCCCGGCTCCATAGCCACGAGTTGGTAACCCATAGCTTGGGTCTTCTTAGCCACGCCCTTGATGGAGTGGTAGGACAGCTGGTGTTCTTGGACGACAACGATGTCGACTTGCTCATGGAGGAAAGCCCTGCCATGGGTCACCAAGAGCCAACATTGCAGTTCGACACTTTGTAGCTAGGGGGAGCCTCAGGTTCAGGTCCAGGGTGTGGCTCAACGTCGCCGTGCTCGGTAAGGTCCGCGAACCAGGCCTGGTCATCAAGTTTGGGGAGCTGCGGTGGCTCCCGCCCACACCGAACAGCTTGCTGCTGCTCAGTGACGTCGGCCTCCCGAACATGGTGTTTGCCCCAGCCCCAGATGGTAAGGAGGCGTCGCAAAACTTGGCCGTCGCCTTGTCTGAGAGTAGTCCACGCTCCACCGCATGGGAGAGCTTTTGGAATGCAAGTTGCAGAAACAAACGTGTAACTGTTTGGGCTAACCCGCTTGCAACGCTAGCGTGTAAACTTGGCCTCAAGCTTGCCCTGAAGGTGCCTGCTGTCAGCGTGGACCAAGCCCTGCGTCTCCTTACTGAAGAAAGCAAGGATGTGTCCTTTCTTTTTGGCAGCCGCAATTCTGCCATTGCGCCACTCGGGGTTGTGCCACCCATTGCTGTTTCGGTAGCGAACCTTGGTCTGAATGCGCGCCTCAGGGCGTCGAAGCAAAGTCTCGTTTTCAGCCATAGTCCGGCCCGGAGCACACTGTGCAAGGTGGGCGATGGCGCTGCACCTCCTTTGCCACAAGGTCTCGTGGCTGAAAGGGAGGCCACGATAACAGGTGGCACACGTCCTAGCTTGCTGGTCCATGGGAAGATCCACAAAAGGGATAACAGTAGGAGGCGGCTTGCGTACCCCCCTGAAGCCAGCACCGTCTTTTTTGTGAGCACGGTCTTTGTGGTGGTGGACCGCCGTGATGAGCTGAGCCCGGCTACCGCACACCGCTGTGTATCCACACAGGGTACACTCCAACACGTGCCTTTCATGGAGGCCTTTACGGGGGTCAGGACCCTTGCTAGGCCTACGTCTCAGCACAGCCAAGTCTCCAGAGGTCGAAGCCTGTTGTTGGGACAGGGCATCGCTAGAGGTCTCATTGGCTGGGCACGAGTGAAGCTCGCCCAGTGTAAGAAACACCTTCTGCTTACCCTTAAGCCTACGTCTCTTAACAGGTGAGCCCGTCCCAGTAAGGGCGATTTGTAAGGCGCGGGCATTATGGTTTGAATGCCCTCGTTGCCCCCAGCTGCACTGTTGGTGGCGTCCCTGTCAACGCAGCTGTGAAACTGAGGGCGTGGCACCGACACTCCTACCCGAGGAAGCTTTCCTTTTGCAGCGCTGCAGTTCTCGGGCCCGCTTGCTGGGGTTTTCCTCTGTCGGAGGCAGAGACCTACTAAGGTTGAGGCCCGAAAGATGCGTTCGACTGCATTTAGGGTCCTGTTTTTCCTTCTTCGGGGTTTTAGGGGCCCCACGAAAACCGGCGGAGGTCTTGCTGAGCCTACTGTTTTGCCTATGTTTAGGAACGCTGTTTCCCGGCTCCGGGCCGTGAGATGCGTTCCTCTCGATGTATCGGCCTTTTGGACTGCCTGAAGCCTCAGTCCGGGGGGCAGAGGGCTTGAGAGTGTAAAACGACAAGGTGCTGCACGTGTCACCTATCGCTTTGCTGTGCCTACTGCTTTGGTCATGCGTGGGAATACTTTTGGCCGGGTTAAGGCCAGGAGATGCGTTCCTCTGTATGTATCGCCTTTCGGAACGGCAAGAGGCCTCATTCTCATGGGAAGGGGCATCAAAGTATGAAGCGACGGGGTGCTACTCGTGCCTCCTAACGTGTGCAAGGAGGGCACGCTCTCCAGGAGCAGGGCATTCAGGGGAGATGGGCCTGTTGGGCCGCAAGTAATTTCTATACTCCGCAATGTGCCTGCGCAGGTACGCCACGGTTTGCGCCCTAAGCACGGCAGCTTGCCGTTTGCAATCTTCCTGGCTGAGCTTGGCACCAGACACGTTGAACTGCATGGCCGCCGCAAGACTACGGTACCCACAATCCCCCGTTCCTCCCTCATCCTCGTGGACCCATCCCGAGGCAACAGCATTGGCCACGACATCACTGTCGTCTTCCTCTTGCTTCCCTTCCTCTTGTTGCATGTCCTGGTCACCCTCCTCACGCGCAGGGGGCCCAGTGGCTCTACGCGGCGAACGCTCGCGTCCTCTTCGGTGTGTTCGGTACTCTTAGCCCTAAGCTTTCCTTCCTCTTTCTGTCCCGGGTCGGCGTCAGGTCCGTTGGAATACTTGCGACGGGGAGCTTTCAACCAACAGGCCTCAGTGAGAACGGGGGTTCTAGCCGGCTGCTTACTGACAAGGATCTCAAGGAAGTCGTTCTCATGATCTACATACGTCCATGGACCCTCTGTTTGAGCGGTGGGCACGACAGCTCTCATCAGCCAAGAAACAAATCTGCGACCCTGTTTCCTGTGATTCATGATCCGGGGTTCGCTCCAGCCGTTCTGCTCGAGAAACTGAACAACATGTTCCTCCTCCCAGTTTCGCGGGACACCTTTAACAACGAAAATCTGAGATCTCATTTCTGTGGGGCCCTCAGCTCGCTGCAGGACTCCGAGATCAGAGCCGCCACCAGTTCGTTACTATAGGCACTGGCTCCTAGACCTAGCAAATTGCAGGCACCGACGGTGATAGTTGTCTCGCGCTTCGGACTCCTCGACCAGAATCCACTTCACAACCTCACAGCGCGTGTCCACCTTAGTCAGTGTCACGAAGACACCGTTGCGGCCACTGTTCCTCTCAAACAGGGGCACCCAGGCTTGTGCGACACGCAAGTGTCGCACGAGTTGCTCCACCTGCTTAGCTTTCTGCCACTGCCACTGGCCACCTGTCAGTAGGGATGCTTGAGGTGCCACCTTCCAGCTAGCCAACTCCTGCAAGACTTTGGCAACACTATCCCATTCGTTGCGCTCGAGGACTTGACGTCTATAAATCTCAGGAGCGGAAACACGAATGGTGACCCTGGCCTCAGGTTTAAACTTATTGGTGGAATCAAACGGCACCGGTGCACGTATGCCCGGAGCAGCCCATAGGTCCCCCAGTTTCCAAGAGACAAACGCTTCTCTTTTCTGGCCGTCCTTGCGTCGGACGGTGACCCGGACAACCTCCCCATTGTGTTTACTGTGAGCACAGTCGCACAGTGTGGTAAGGGGGTGTTTCTCATCCAGGGCAGCATACAGGTCGTAGATCTCTTGCACCTCAAACAAATCCCTAAGAACAACCACGTTTCCAGGGATGGTGCGGCCTTGGCGAGACTTTTTTCGATATTAGTTTTGGAAATTTAGGCGCCGTGGTCCATTCGGAAGCCAGGAAACCCACAACGGATGGCTTCTCAAAGTGGGGGTCTTCTTCGCCTCCACCTCCTTTTCCTTTTCTCTTTCCTTTTTCCTTGGGTGGGCCCCAGCACCGTCGGTTTTAGGGCTGCTCTTTCCCTTACCCTTAGCTTTCACTCCCTTGCCAGCCGACCCTTTAGAACTGAAGGGGGTTTCACGGGACCGTTTGGTAGGGTTTGGGGGGGCCTGTTGACCGGGGTTGTCAGCCAAAGCAACAACACGCGCACCCTGCTCACTCGGTTCTTGACCCTTTTCTCTAGTCCACTTAGTGAGCATGCTCTTGAGCTCCTGAGCAAGGCTAGCGTCACTAAGTTGCCTCTGTTTACTACTTTGAAGCAGGTTGGAGAGGCTCTCAAACAACGTAGGCTTCTGCACAGTCTGAGGCTGGAAGCCTGAAGTAGAATTGTCGGTGTGGCCTGTCGACCAAGCTTGAAGCACTGCCAACAGGGAGCTGGCTAGGGCTCCCTCCCCGATTTCGACTAGGGAAATCCCCAGCAAACGGGCCCGAGAACAGCAGGGACGCAGTAGGGAAGCTTCCCCAAGTAGGAGTGTCACTGCCACGCCCTCAGTTTACAGTTGCGTTGACAGGGACACGTACAGCAGAGCCGCTGAAGACAGTGAGGGCAATTGCAGGAATCAGTTTGGTACTAGCAACAGGCTCCGTGCTCCCTCTGAGACTCCTTCTGTGCATATCCTTGGTGCTATTTCCGGTCAGTTCCGCTAGTGGTTTTCGTGGGCTTCCTAAAGCCCCAAACGAAAAACAGGACCCTAAATGCAGACGAACGCATCTTTCAGGCCTCAACCTTGGTAGGTCTCTGCCTCCGACTAAGGAAAACCCCAGTGCAAAAGGAAAGCCTTCTCAGGTAGGAGTGTCGCTGCCACGCCCTGCTTTCACAGCTGCGTTGGCAGGGACACAACCAGCAGTGCAGCTGGAGGCAACGAGGGTACTCGCAAAAATTCGCAAAAATGCCCACAATGCTCAGGCCTTACAAATGGCCCTGACCGGGGCGGGCCAACCTATTAAGCGACGTAGGCTTAAGGGCAGCCGCGCCCTGTCAATGGAGCAGCGGCAAGGAAGAGGAAACCTGTCTTTAGATGTGGGCTGCAGGCGCAGCCCTCCGTGTGGCCCAGTTCTTCCTGAGCTTGCGCAAGGGGACGTCCGACTCACGGATGTGCCTGATTTGCCTTAGCAAAGCTTCGGCCTTCCTTTGCCGGATAGGAAGGGACCAGCCCATCCTAGCTTCGAGCGGGTCATTCGGCATAGGTAGTTGCCTCAAGCGCTGGTGACGTGAGCAATACCACAGCACACGCTGAACGCTCGGTACAACCCACCGGCCGCCAGCTGAGCACCGTTCTCTGGAACCTGCTCAGTCCAGACGCCTCCCGTTGCTACTGCCGCTGCATGAGCAGGCAGTTTGCGAAACAAGTCACTAAGGCTCACTAAGGCCCTTGCCAAGGGCCTTATCATATCGAATGCCTGAGTCACCTGCCATGTGTTAAAACACGTCTCGCGCCATGTCTCTCTGAGCGCACGCAAGCCTCTGTCAAACATGCCAAGCTCATGCCGAACGTTGAGGCGGGAGCGTCCTTGCCTACAAGCCCACCTGCCCCAGCCCGTAGCCCGCCAACCCAACAGACTCATGTTAGCCCGGTAGCCATTCTCAACTGCCACCATGTGTGTAGGGCTTTGAGGGCAACCAAGTTCAAGCAAAGGTCCCATGAGCTGAAGGTCCCGAGTCCCCCTTTCCTTTGGCTCCCCAAACAAGCCTGCCTGTATTAGGAAGCCCACTTCGCGGCTTTGGCGGCCGTGATGGCGTGGCCATGAATGACCCGTCCCCTTGCAACCTTGAACTTGCTAGAAGCAGGGTAGCGGCAAGGAGACTCCTCAGGGCAACCCCAAAGGGAAGTTTTATCAGACCAACGATTCAAGCTGGTCTGGCATTCGGGCCCAGAACCACTCCTAAAGCTTTGCCAGTGCGTCTTGGATGGGTATCACGCGGTTACACGACAAAAACTATTCCCGAAATCCTCCACGCGGAGGCTGGCATGGTTAGGGACGAAGGAAGTTCTGTCGTCAACATACGGCGACGCATTTTCAACATCCGGACAGGTAAACAACCAAACAGGTATATTATACTACCTCTGCAAAGAAAGCATGGCGTCCGGCCGCGCACGACTAAAACATCCGGAATTGAATCTAAATAGGAAACCATCCGGATTTACATAGAGCTTTTATACTACCTCCGTGGCACGTTGGGGTTGGCCGCCCACCACTTATTTAAAAAATGTCACCGTACACAGTGCCCCGGTGACCCCGGACACGGGCGTGGGTCCACAGCAGCTTCGAAACAGAACAACCGCTTTTGATGGTGCCGCTGATGGCAAACCAGCGAGAGCACCTCGGGGGGAACCCTTCATCTGTTCCACACCCAGAGCGCAATCTCATAGGACGCCCTATCATCAAAAGCCTTGGCAAAATCCTGAGAAATAGCGACTTCATGGCCCTCAGTAACAGCTCTAAGTTGCATGTCAAGGAGTTGAACTTGGGAGTCAGCTGCCTGATTGCCACCCGCACGGCCAGCGGCAAGGCGAATACCTATAAGGGGGTAAAGTTGCTTGGCTCGGATCCCCGCATACATTCGGTACAAAATGGGTCCAATGGCAATAGGCCAATAGGCCGCACTCTGTCGGCTTTGGCTTTGGTATGCAGACGACTCGCCAATATGTAGTGGCTTCCGGCCACCGACCTGGGTTTTCACACAGTTGGAGAAGGGTCTGGACACCCTCCCACAGACCGTTCGGGCAATAAAGCCACAGTTCTGGTCCCATCCATCGGGCCTGCCAGCTTTTCCCTTCATGCGCTGCGCCTGAATTTTGAGCATTTCAACACAATAAGTCTTCCGGCGCGCGAGGGCCAAAGGCGTTCTGAAATTGGCGGAGGGCATCGGTGGAGGGGGCAGACCGCAGAGAATTCCCTCCCAGGTAGTGCGGAGCGCGGGCGCACGAAGCTTGGCCAACATGATGGGTGTCGCCGGTTTTGAGGGCAGAGAGCGTTAACCCAACGCGCAGCTAAAGCCGGGTTGGACATGCGCTCTCCAGACTCGAAGCTGACGCTGTGACTCTCTGTTAAGGTAAGTCTGAAGGCAGGCCTTACAATGCTGGACCAAAACATCCCACTGACACCTTTGTCAACTATAAGTCTTGCTCCTGGTTATTGGGAAGCTTGACTGCAAAGAATGCGCCGCAGTTCGCGAGGGCAGTGACCCCTCTGAGCTTCCAGGGCGCGTCTCAACTCACTGCGGAGAGTCTGAGTATGTTATAAGCTATGACCGCCATCCCGGATGGCGGGCTTGCCGCCACGAGCCACTTCCGCCTGACTCTTCAGATGACCAGCCTGGGATAACGACTTTTCGGCAGTGGAGCTCCATAGCTCCCACACTTGATCGACATCCTGAGCTTGGACCGCTGCACTCCACTGGCCAGGCCAGTGCACTGGCACAGTGCTGTCCTTAGGATGGTCCATCTTCGGTTGGGTGAGCGTGCCCAGCAAGCCGTGCATCTTAGGCCGCGACATCATACGTTGGGGGCCAAGAACGAAAATGCCCAGCCTCAGGTGGTTAGCCTCGCATCGGGTGGGTTCGAAAAGGCTTGTCCCACCTCTTGCAAGCTCCTGGAAAGAAACATGGCATCAATCGGGTGCAAGGAGCGAACATGGCCTCCATTGGTTTTAAGGAGGTAGCCAAGGTGCCTGCAGACCTGAGCGAGATGTCCATTGTCAACGTCCTGGTTCCAATCAACGGCAAGAACGGTTCTTCGGTCCTCACAGCTTTGAGGGACAGGAACGTTGTCTAGCGTGAGACATTAGCACCAAAAGGGGGACACTCGATAATCGAAATCCCAAACAATTTCGGGGGTTTGGGGGTCCTTGCGTTGCTTTAAGATCAAACAATATGGAAGGGGACCCTTTGCCTCCTATTCACATGAATCAAGAAGGAAAGAAGCAAGGGAGGTGAAGGGAGTAACTGAATTTGGCTTAGTCGCTTGAAGAATAGGAAAGGTTGGGTTCTCGGATTCCCCCCCTTGGGGGGAAATAGCCCGTACTACTACTAGAACCACCGTACTCCAACCAGATTGTGCGTACTACAACTGATAAGAGGACCCTATCACAACCGGCCCTTGATCCCAAACCCGGCCCCTACTACAACCAAAACACAACATAATGAAATTACCATGAAATATCATGAGATGCAGGAAGTTCTCGTGAAAACCCAGCCCATTTAATGTATTCCGGGGTGGGCTGGGCTCCCAACCCAACCCATTTGATGCATTCCTCTTGGAGTGCTATGCAGCAGTGTTGGAGGCTTTGGGCATTCCGAGTGGGTGGTTGGAGAGCTGTGGACATTTGAATGGGTGGTATTGGAGCACGCGGTGCTGTGCTTGCATGACGGCCCCCCTCCTTTTTCTTTTTGCTGTGGCTCTGCGATTGAGGCTGCTTGACATATCAAGTCGCTATCAAAGTACAGTATATACCACGCACCGCTCAGATTCAAAGAGGATTCAAAGAGACATGACTGCTGAAATAGGAAGCAACTCAACATTAACCGACCACAATCATAGATTTCTTCCTAAACGCGACCCCTCCCCCCGTCCCTTTAGACAGATAGGACATAGTGAGAAAGCGCCGTACCACCCCCGCCCCCCCCGGAAACAAGAGAAAGGAGGAGGGAATGTCGTCGGTCATGTATCTCGACCTTTATGTTTAAGGCCGGGTCTTTGAAACCGGTTGCTTGTTTCCTTCACCATCAACCGAGCCGCCCAAATATTTTTTCGTATTATTGAGGTTCAGGGGACCTGATGGACTACTTACCTTTCTTGGAATTTGATTTCCATGCTTGAATGAACAAGCGGCTTACTTAGAAATCAACGGTTTTTGGTGTCAAATTTCCAATTCCAAAGTTACTCCTGGCCCTCATATTCCAAATGTGGGAGGCCTTTGCTGGGAGGCCCCTGCTGGGAGGCCCCGAGAAAACCAAAATTCGCTCGCAGAGCGGGCCCCTGGATCCCCCCAGACACCCCCCGGATCCACCCTGGAAAAAACCAGCCAGAGGTTCTTGGGCATCAGGACATTGGCCAATTGATTTCTCGGGGGCCCTTGCACTAATCGGGAATCGAGATGATCTTTCCCAAGTAAGTTTCTGCATTTCATCACTGGAAGGTTGGAGTCAAGGATCCTTAGGAGATTTAATTTAGGAGCGCGGGCCTCTGCGAATGAGTCATTAATGGAGAACCCACATGAAGGAGCTGGACTTGGCCTCTTTGAAAGTCCTCTTCGGGCGATATTCATTTGGAGACTCTGGCCAGCCTGTACTGTTTTCACTGTACTCGTCCACATTTTCACGTCAACACATTGCATTTTGCTAGTGGCAATGGACGAAAATCACGAACACATTGTTTTCTGTGAATTGTTTGACAGCTATACTTGTCGGTCCTTACGCGAAAACGTACCAAGGATGTTGTGGTGACTCTCATTGAATTAGGAGGGATTTGGGGGAAGAGATTACAGCGCCGCTGGTCAGCAGGTTGAACCCTCAGAGGCGCTGGAAGGAGTTTGACACAAGATGCGGCAGACAGCCGCTTGTACTTCTCTGGCTACTTGCTCGTTCATAACCTGCAGCCTGATGTGACAAAACGAATGGCCCCGTACAATAGCAACTCCGACGAACCTTCTAATCCTTCTAGTAGGTTTTAGGCTGCCAGGTTTGCTCTTTCATCACAAATGCAAGCTGGAATTCGTTCATGCTCCAGTCACTTGCCAACGAAAACGCCAGTTGTACATAGGTGTAGACGGGCACTTCAGTCCCAGAAGCCGATCTTCCAAATTTCCGGTCTCATCCGAGATGAAGTCTTGCAGAAGATTCCTTGTGGACTCCGCACCACTCATGCTCTTGCACAGCTGCAGCTTGACTGTGTTACATGGCGGTTAGTCAGAGGTACAATACAGGAGGTGCTGGCAATTTGCAGTTTGGCATCGAGCAAAGAAACAAGGGCGTGAAACAATGTGTTTTTTCCATCATATGCCTTGCCTCTAGGTCTCGTTCTGACAGTGCTTCCTAAAAACCACAGAACTATGACACACGCCAAACCAAAAGCTTGGAACAAGTGATGCTTGAAGAGTTGAGCTTTGATGCATGGGTTCAGGTTCTGGATCACTAGAATTGAGAGTTTGGAGGCATCCTTGAGACTGCAAGTAGCAGAAGGCGCCCAGTGTTCAATACGATCTTGCAGCATCCTACCTGGTATGAAGTGAGCACCAAAAAAACCAACGCACTTTGGAAAAGGGAGATCCGCTTCGTATGGAGGCGCGCCAGGCCGCTTGATGGACTGCTTATATACTGACAGGAATTATCCAGCTCATGCGCGAAGTTTGGGGCGCCGCTGAAGGAGGAGCCCTGGATGCTCCAATGCAACTCCAAGACAAGCAGCCCCAAGAAAAGCGCGCCCATGGACATGAGCAGCCCGAGCAACCTCGAAGCTCTCCGTGCTTTTGGCTTCTTCGGAAAGTATAGCTCGAATCAGCAACAAAGAAACTGCCTTCTCAAACCTAGCAGCACCATAGACCAGCAGAGTGAGGGAAGGAAGCATTGACCTTGATGGCTCTGCAGGCCCGTGACAGCACAAGATTCCTCCACACTGAGACTGGACAATTGACTCTACATTGGTCCCCCGCACATATTCCAGACGATTTGCAGATGCCGCATATCTGCATGCAGCGCCAATCTCTGCAAAGCTTACTGTAATTAAAGAACAGCTCAGCAAACTACAGATTGCATAATGGTTGGCTTCTTGGCTGTCATGTTTCTGCATTCCAGATTCTGCACCTCAAGCATTGCATGCAGCACTAGTGAATCTAGCTAGTAAATTCTTTGACTGGCAACCAATAGAATGCAGATGCGCTCATTCACACAGGCTCTCCAACCCCTCATGCAGCAACGGCGCAAGCTTTGACAAGGACGCGTAGACCGCGAAAGAATCGGAAGCTGCGTACCATGCCTTGTGATGCTTCAGGGTACGCGGGGTCTATCCAATTTTGTGTAGGCTGGAAGGATCTGTTTCTTGATAGCTATCGGAGCTTAGCCATGCTTAGCCCGCCGTATTGGTGTTGCTCAGGGAAGACTTTGGAGAAACCTTGCAACCGACCCAAAATCACTAGGTTCTCCGGTCAGCCGCCTATCTGTGTTGCACGTGTAAAATTGTACACGCCGAGCCTGCCGCATTGGATCATGCGACAAGTGCAAAATCTGCCGCGTTTTGCACAGGAGCAAATAATCACAAGTTCTCGAGAATTATGCTCGGGTCATGCCATGAGGCTGAGTGAGTCCTACGTCTGACTTGTTTTCTCAGTGAACACCCTTGTAAAATCCAAAATGTGCTTTTCCAGCTTGACAGTGATTTCCCTGCACCTCTACAATAAAAAACTGTGAGCTGCCCGGTAGGTGAACTACTCCTCGAAACAGGCTAATGAAAATCACTGTAGGGTTGAGGCCCGCAAGCCATCACAGTGGCTGCATTCCTTGAGATATGGTTTGTAAAGCTGCTGGGCATGTTGCCGGACTGCTATAAACCTGGCAAGTCTGTCCGACCAAGCCATGATTAGCGTGCATAAGTCGCACTTCCTTGTTTGAATGCCACCCGGAACACAAAATGCCCCCTGCAGAAGGCCGTGATCGAAAACCCAAGCCCCCTGTACACTGTATAAGCCTGGAATTCCTGGATGCTCAATTCCTCAACGTCTGCTCAAGATGGCGCAGACACGAATGGCGCGCAAGGATTTGAGCACCCTCATCATCCCTTGGATGTGTTGCAACTTTGGACAAGGCGTTTTGAGAATATGCATTTTAATGAAAACCTATAGAAGCATGTATTCCGAGCATGTAGCAGTAGGCGGCATACTCTTCTGATACAGCTACCGTGGATGCTCTATTTTGTATGTGGCCATAGTTCGTGAGAGCTGTAGATCTGCATTTTTCTTCATTCGTCCTTGCAAACACGGGGAACCTGAGACTTTGGTCCCAGATGCGGTCTGGTTGGGACGCAGCACACCCCCTGGACTGGCGGCCATTGAGCGATCACAGATTCTAAGACAATTGTTTCGGCTGTTGGGGCTGGGCACTCCTGAGATTTGCGCTCTGGGCGCTGCGTTGCAGGTGTTTCCTTTACTGCCCCATCAAAGGCTGACCAAGCTGCGCAGCATGGCCAGGCTCCGTGAGGCCGCGCTACCATCGGTGATTGTGAGTGTCACGATTACCTTAGCCAGACCGAAGCGGCAACACCATGATCTTCAAACAATGAAGAATAGGAACAAAAGAATGTGCTGGCAACATTTCGAAGCTGAACCTAAGGTTTGAAGCATGTTTCTCTTTAGCGCTCGCCGCGGTTCCAGGAGCGCATGGCCATTGATTGGGGAATGACAGTGCTGAGGGATGCAATGCATGCACGGCTCGCGAAGCTAAGCCTCATGGATGTCTCCAGGAGCCAAGCGGCATCGATAAGACCAGCAGCCACCAAAACCGTGTCAAACCAGTTGGCTTGCTCCTGCACACAGGAGATCTTGGAGCTGACAGCCCCGCTTTCCGCAATCAAGCTGAACCCATGACCTGTCCAACTGTACCTCAGCTGCTGTACATCCCGTGCCGACACATGCCGACATGGTACCAGGAACCTTGGAGGCTCAAAGTGTCATCTTCACCACCCATGCCACATCGCCTTCCAAAAGTCACACCTTTCCAGTGCAATCCGGGCAAGCCATTCGGCCAGAAAGGCAAACCTCAATGCAGACATGACTCAACGCACAGGTCTCTGAATGCTTATGACTAATTGAGATCCTCGAATCACACGCCATGTAAAAGCAAGATGGGAAAGTGTCATCTTCCAGCCGCGCAAATTAAATGACAAGACTGCTCTTGAGTTTGCCGTATCGGGCCTGAGCCAAATGCAAAATCTCCTGCCAGCCAAGCATTCTCAACCATGTTAGAAAGGCGATTCAAATAGCAAAACTACATCTTTCAGGCTTTGCAACATGTTGCTAGGCTTCTTTCGCAGTTGGGCAGTGTAGACAATGGATGCACGCCACGTCACACATAGAGACGGTACATGTAAGCGACGAGGGCGCGCATATGCTTCAGAGTTTTGGTTGCTTCGCTCGACAAGCAGAATCCGTGCCATTGCGCTGCGCCACTGTTTTGGGGAAGTGGTGACCACAAGCTGTTAATACCTAGGCTTGGAAGGGGCCCGTCAAGCAACGTGAAGCCAGCATCGAACGTCTGGAGCGTGCGCAAGACTTCTGTGGAGGCGAACCCATCCGTCTGGCCAAGCGCTTTGCCTGGGCGAAGGTCAAGGGTGCACTCCCAAAGGTCAGGTGCGTTCCCACCTGCTTTGATTTCCTGAGATGCCTCCTTGATTTACAACACAGGATGCAAACTAAACTTCAGGCATGCGCAGCACCCGGCCACAAAATCATGAGCTGCTACGGAAAGTATCAATGGAAGGTCGACTATTTCAACACTTTCTTGCATAGAGCTCGAGCTTTCCTTTATACGCTTCAGGGACCGCCTGCGGCACATCTCTTGTTACTCGCTGGGCTGCTCAAAGCATGCTGGCACCGTAACCCTTAATCACAAATCTGCCGAATGTCACTGCAGCTGCTGGTGCTGATGATGCGGAATCTGCTGATGATGCTGGAACTTTTGCAAGCCAAGCGACCCAGCTCCTGTCCCTGCATCTCCAATTCGAGGAGCATGATAACGGAGTTGAGAAACCTTGAATGCATCTGTGCTTGCGGGGAGGACTGCTAGGCGCATCTTGCGAGATAGTTGTTACATGTGACGCTCTTCAGCAACTTTCAGCGCAGCAAACATGCAGTTTGATACAGCGTAGCCTGGGATCTGGTCGACTTGAGGTCTTGTATCACTGCGACTGGAATGAGAAGACGCTGGTAAACCCAACTAATCCCAAGTAAAATGACAATGACGACTTTCACCGCCGGCCAGGTGCGGCCAGCCTAGTCACGCCGCTCAACCAGAGAAATGGAAATTAAGCCTTGCGGACCGCTAATCCTCATCCCAGTCCGGGAAACACAAGCATGGCTGCCAGGTAGTCAAGGCGAGCCTTCATTCCTCGGCTGATAGGCCAAAGGTGGCACTACTTTGTTTCCGCTGCCGAAGAAAACATTTTGGGGAAGCAAAAATTGGAAGTATGGATAGCCGGATCAATCATCCGACGAATAAAGCCGATTCCAACAAGTGATAGTGGCCCAGGCCCGGCTTTGCGTGCATGGGCATATCGCAGGCTTTGAGAAGCATGGTGAAGGGGTGGAGCTTTTGCCCAAGGATTTCTTAGGCCTCAATGCAGCCCTAAAGGATAAACATGTTGGGCACGGCCATGTGCGCTAGCGATATCCCATGAAAGGACCAGACCTTGTACGCTTGGGGGCCCCCAAGAATCCACTACAACCTACTTGGAAAGGATCTTCGCAATTCCAAGACACGCGGATAACGCTGACAATCCACGAAGCCAAGGCAACAACACCGAAGGACTTCATGCAATTGAAGGGTTTTGGGCTTGCTGGCAGCTTAGGTGCGATCACGTGCCTCCAAGGCCGAAACGTTGCCTTTGGATTCTGAGATGAAGGACTCCACCACCCTGCAGTTCAGCCAGAGCTCTGGAAAAGAAGCAAGTGGCAGTGACAACTTCAGTTGTTTCGAACAGCTTGTGCTTAACACCTTCTGCAGCTCCCGAGTTGTTCTTTCAACTTTGCGATGCCAGCGAGAAATTAGCAGGGAACATGCCGTTGAGCATCGTGAGTGCTATGGACACCTGGCACACCAAAATACTTGGCTGAAAACTCAGCGCACGTGGAAGCAACAACATGTGTCTATAGGCTTTGTACCCAAGCACCTGTCACTGTAGCTCCACCCCAAAGCCAAATGTTTCACGATTTGCCCGCCGCCCTGCTTAACCTCTTGCGCCTGCCTGGAAAGAAGGAGCGAAGCGGGAACAGGCTGCACTCTAATAGCAGCTTCAGCGGGAATCTGGCAAATCACAATTCCATTCTAAGCTGGTTGCGTTTCGCATTCTTGGTGCCCATGTTTCTTGTTTGACAACTCAGCGCCTGGCCTGCCGGCCATGGACCTCCTCGTAGAAGTAGTTGTGGACCGTGACTCCGAATTTTGTCCAGCTGCACAGTGGGTCAGGATAAATGCCAGAAAGACACGCATCCATCTACTGGTACTTTGCTTGATTTCTAAGCAGGCCGTGAGGGGCTGTTCTGCCTGTGCTGCAAGTTACTGCTCGTGCAGTCTTTACACACTCTTTGGCGCTCATCCATGCGCGCGCTAGGCCTCTCCCTTTTTGGAGTTCTAGACCCGCAATCCAGCCCGACAGCAGCTATCATCCCGACCGCTTCCATTGGGTTCCAAGCAAGCCCGCTAGCCGAAAGAGCTCTAGAAAAGGGCCAGAACTAAAGCCGCAGGCAACGAGGCAGCATCACCAGCAAAGAAGCGTGAATATTTGCACAGGACAGCTGAACATGCAGAACGCCAGACTCACCTCTGCCCAAGCCAGACTACACAATACCATGTCGGCCTTTTGCCAATCAACAAAATAGAGCTTGAGAATCCGAATGTCAAAAATAGAGCTTAAGAATCCGAATGTCAACAGCCCGCGAAAACTGCCAACTGCGTACTGGACTTTGCACAAGATTGCCGGAACACTTCGAGGCGTCGATGCATTTGATGTGGCGTTGGAGGTGCTTGAGCCCTCGGAGACAAGGTTGCCAAGCCCATTGTCCATGATCCTTTGCAGAGCCAAGAATTGCATGCCACTTCATCAAGAAATCATGAACAGCACAGCTGGAGGTGAGGAAATTCCGTCGACAAGGGGGGTTTTATCGTAGCCAACGTTTCTCCTGCCTTGAGAACACGCTCGCCGTCAATTCGACGATGGCGGCAGGGCGTGACGAAAACATATGTTACAACCTCACCAGCTGCCGCACCCTGATTACAACCGGCTTCAAAGACCCCTTACGTTTAGCTAGGCCTTTAAACTCAAGCGAAGTTGCGATCTCCGCGTGGGGGACGCAAAGGCATCTGGTGGAAAAGGGTCCGCTTCTTCCTTAGCTCTGCGACATAGAAAATCCTATAGGGCAAATGGCAGTTCAAACGTTCTGGGACTCTGGCATGGATCTTTTGCCGTGAGTGTGCCGTGAGTCAATCGCTACATGTGTCCCTCCACCTGAGTGTGCCTTGCTTGTACAGATCTTGGCAAGGTTGAAGCGAAGGGTCTGGAAGATCTGGCTGGCGCGTGCGGCACTTCTCCAGGCTTGGCTCCCGCAAGTGAAACTCGAACGATGCCTCTAGAACTCCGGGGCTTTCACATCTTCATACATTTGCAGATATGAAACTTCCAACACTCGCATACGAACACGAAGCACGACACTCAAGAAAGGTTGACCTGCAACCACTGATCAAAATGGCAACCCCGCATCCAAAATCTGTTATCTCGCCCCCAGCTGACGCGCTTCCTGCTGTGTCTCATCCGTCGGTTTGAGGGGTCCGTCGTGCAGATCTCGCATCCTGTAAGCACAGCATGTCCCGCGCATGGGTGCTCAAGGAGGCTAATACTAACGTTTGGCTAAAGCTTCAGTTTAGATGTTTACATCCGAAATCATCCGGATAATGCTTGGAAATGCGGGCTTCCAGCCGCCAAGCATCTTGCAACACAGCGCAGAACAAATGAATTAAAAGGCCAACTCCAAAAGTCTGAAATATTCTGAAATGTTGCAACTATTTGTCGCAGCCTAGCCTGGTAGCCTGGCCGAGGCGTACACTGGGGGGCCAGGCGAGTTGGGAACCTTGTAGCTGCACTGTTGCTGCTAATCCCTTACAAGGCTCCAAGGCCTGAGGCTTACACGGACAGCTCGCGACTTGGAGGTTCCTTCAAGCGGCTCGTATTGTTCAGTAGAATGAGCTGAGATGCCATCAGGCACGCGTGCCCGCTAGTTCAAGGCATTGGGTCAACTCCTTCGTGGTGAAGCAGGACACGTGGCATCCCACCTCCATTGTGCCCCGAGTTCCCGAACCATCCAAAGTTAGAATGCACCATCGAGGTGCTGGTGCGTGATGACACGCATGCGGCTATACTATTTCAAGTAGCCATGCTTACTCATTATCAAGCGTGTGCCAGGTAGCCTCCCCAGCGACTGCGACAGCATCTGCGCCAAGGCTGCATGTTGCTCGCTGAGTAGCCTCTTGTGTGAACCCTCTGCTGGTTGATGACTTGTTTCTGGAAATAAAACAGAAACCACTGTACAAGAACGTTTGCGCAAATTCCAGAGACTCTTGTTATAACAAATTGCTGGTTGCTTTCGGCACGACTGCGGTCCACGCAGGAAGCCTTAGAAAACTGATGATCGCCTAGTGGTCAACTGTTCAGATACGCGCCAGACAAGCAGACGGCCAAGGGCTTCAGATCCCCGCCTTACGGCAATTTCAGTTTGGCCTTCAGCCTTTTGGAGGCAAGACTTGAAAAAGTGCCACGAGGTACACCCACAAAGCGTTGCGTGCAGAAGAGACAAGTCATCGACATGGACTCGGATTTTCTCTGCACCGTCACATTGTCCATCCACGTCGGTGGGAGATGCAATGACTTGCGGCTTGCGTTGAATAGAAATTCTCTCACCCGTCAAAGTAATTTTCCGGCAGCTACTAGACATACATTCGCGGGCCCAGGCACGATAGAAGGCTCTCCTCCTCCACCTTCACGATCTGCGCAAATTCCTGCGCAAGGCCGATCTTGAAGCAGGCTGCTTCAACATCACCATCGTATGAAGTCGTTCTGCACCTAGGCTATTAGAGCTATTTTGAAAATGGTGCGGCCTGACATGCAGTTGAAAAGCTCTTTGTTGGAGGGCCATGGAACGAATGTACAAGGACATGCTTAATGCTTGGCAGATCGAGACGGCCCGCCGTCATTGCACGACTGAGCGAATTCACAATGTGAGAGTTCGGGGCTTGTGCGGAAATTTCCGCCACTCGGCATACGGGGACTATCAGTGCCAAATCCATCAACCAAGGCTACATCTTATAAGCCCAGTACCATCAGCTTGCACTTGTGAAAGTAAAGCAATGAAGCAAAATGAATATATCGGACCTTGGCGATCGGCGCACAAACGACACATGCTACTGCCCAAAAACTCACTTCCCCTCACCCTCCTGCATCGTAGAACGGTCTAATCCAGCCGCGAGCCTCGGCAGTTTACAAACCCATCTTCATGCTCAACATGGCTTCAGCCTGGCTTCAGCATGCCTGATAGATGTACACGTTTGCAAAGGCCTTCACCAGGACAACACGCCCTGCTGTAGACAACATTGACAGATGCATTAGAAATGCGGGGGTTACCTTCCCACAGTTTTTCGCTGCCAGGTAAGCAGAATCTTTGAGCAGACCCAAATCAGAGTTTGTAAGGAGGCCTAGCCTTATGGCGCCGTGAGGATACACGAGCCTCCGCCCAATCAATGAACGCCCAAACGGCAACCACTCAAGCGCGGACTAGGCCTCAAGCCAGCAGATTCACACCTTGTAACAGACATACAAGCTGGATTTGGCACAAAATGTTCTTCGGGAAGTTCAAGGGCTTATTACTGAATTGCCAAGCTGCCATGTTCTTGAACCTTGAGCGCATTGCAACTCAGCAGTCTCCATTGGCCCGAGTGAGGTGTGCCGTGACGTCGTGCCCTGATATATGAAATACCTAGACTAGGACTCTCTCTGCAGCCTCACAAATACAGCGCTTGATCTCAGGGGAGGAATTTGAGGAGACTGGAGCAGATATGGCTGGACTCGGCTGGGCAATGGTTTGTCAGCTGAACGCTTTGCTGTACAAAACGCGAGGCTTGTAAAGGTCGGGGCCGTAGGGGTTTTGCTAAAAGTTTGGCTCTCCCCTTGTGGCAAAGGTCCCATTGTGGTCTTGTAACGTTTCAATTCCAAATGCGCGACAGCTACAAAATACGGCGCTTGCCGGTCTTATAGCTCTTCCAAGTTGAAGCGATGCAAATTACAGCATCTGCTGGTCTTGAAACGCTTGCAACTCAGAAAGTTGAAGGGCCTTTTCATGGATACGGCTGCTGTTGCGCTAATGATTTTCTGACGACTTTGTGATTCGCCTGCCGATGCCCAGTACGCCTGTAAGCAAATCGAGCGTGTGACGTTCATAGTCCAAAGTTGTCGTTTCCTGCGAGACAATGACAAAGTAGATGCAGCAAGAGCCAGATCGAACAGCAGCTACCTGTAAGCCTAAGCTGTGTATAGACAACAGCTGTTCGTGCTTCCTTGGACATTTAGCGATGACAGAAGTCCGCGCTAGTGTTCCTGAAGTTTCATAGTTTGAGGAGGTGTTTGACATGCCTTTGACCTTAGTCTTGCTGATGAGGCGGCTTATTATCCGTACCCCTAGTCCCAAGGACCCACTCCTGTCCCTTTGAATGCACGATTGAAACTCTCAGGAACTGCCCAGCAAGGCAGCTTCAGCTTCAAGCTTCTTGAAACTTCAATGCAAATTCATAAGCAGATACAATCATGGCCTTGGGATATTTAGAAGCGCCTAGCTATCGCTAATCTTGCGCCAACCTGGGGATTTACATGAGTCTCGTGGGGCCGAGCCTTTAAGTAAAACTGGTGCCCTCGAAAGAATAATGGACACCTCTATCTTCATTCTCTCACCGCTCTTTTTGATATCCTCCCATATGATGATTGGATGGTGCATCCTTTTGCACACAATGCCCGTAAAGAAGCGGGGGTTGGGGGGTCGCGCAGGAAACGCTGGCAGCTCAGAAGGCAGAGGATGCCAACTGAATCTTGGATGAGAGGACCAGAACCCCTCCGAACAACTGGACCACAGGATGAGGGGACCACCGAACCAGAAGACCAGGATAAAGGGATCAGCGGAGGACCACGGGATCAAAGGGCGAGGGGATCAAATATGAGTCTAAGAGGACCAGAGCCATAGCCACACCTTTGAGAAAAAATGAGCCCATCAGGCCAAATGCCCACACAGTCTTTACCACCACCGGCGAACGGCGCGCTCCGTCGTCTGTCTTGGAAACTCTTGGAAGGAATGCCTTCGGGTAAGGGCTCTTTTTGCACTTCATCACTGGGCGTTGCTTTTCACTACAGCGAAGGATCACATGCCGAATTCGTAGGTTTGCACTGTTGTGCGGTGCTTGCGTGACTGTTTCCTGCATGGGTACCAGCCGAATTGCATTGACGTGGCAAAAGGATTGGAATGCTGTCACTCACAACTACGACACACGCTCTTGGTGTTGGACCCCCACTGCCTTCCATGATTAGCTATGTGTTGAGGACACATGCAACACTCAAGAACATCGGACATCGATTCTCAGCTCTTGCGCTTTCACCCACAGCGGGAAGTTCCAAGGGTCAGTCGCAGCGCTTCAGCGTCTACTCGAGCCTCAGCTCATGAGATTCCCGTGGCTTCCTCACATGTAGTCCTCGTTTTTTTCCAACTGTGCGTGCAAGCAAACAGCATAGCTTGCTTGAAATCTCTCTCTTTCTCTCGTTTTCTCTTTGAGGCAACAGGATTCCGTACTTGTCAAGTCAAAGCCCACTCTTGCCGCAGCCTCTCTGCAGAGGCGGCAACTCTCATGACCCAGCCCATGACAAGTGCTGGCTCATATTGTACATGAAACATGTTGCATCCTTCGGTATGGTATCGAGCCTATCATGCCAACATCTGTGAGGATGCAACTGGCCAAACATCCTGCATCATCCTGCAATGCCTGCTTGCATTCGAATAATCTAAAAGCAAAAGTACAGAAAAGTACTGGTTGACAGGCGGTCGACTATCGCATATCAAACCCTCTACATGACTCCAATGGGAACTGCCCGCCTGCTTGGTCCAGGGATGCTTCGAGCCCAAGCTAGACAGGAGCGCTGAAGCAGAGGACTCCAGCTCCTGGACTTTAGGCTTCAGTTGTTACCTCACGGAGAGGGCAATCGGCGGCATCTACCTATCTACATACTCGAGGGACTTTTTCGCATCAGACTCGCTGTGCAGAAACATCCAGGGATCGAATACTGTTGACACTGGCTGCCCACTGCTGCCCAGGTCACATAGATATTTCATGCTAGCATTGATACAGCACAGCTCAGTTAATTGGCTTATTGGCGGGCATTGAGAATCATCTTCATCTAAGGGTCACTATGGTCAGCCTACACATCCTCAACGGTTCAACCCGACATCCTTGAAAGCTGAACTGCCGCCGGCCCAAAGACCACTCAACAACTTAGGCCTAGCGAGCAAGAAAGTCTCAAATCTATAGCAGCCTTGCAAGCCCCTTCTCCATCAGCTTCCAGAGCCTTCAGTGCCGTGGAAGTCTCGCCCAGCGCAGCATGAACTAATCCCAAGCCTTGGAGCTCGTGCAATGATTTTTGTTGCTCTGCTCCTTGTGCTGATGGATTGTCATCGGGCTGGTCCAAAACATCAAAACCGTGAACAGCAGTACTAGGACTGCTGGCTTGCGTTAGTAGTCAGTTGATGTCAGTTGCTAGCAGTTGGTAGCTCAGTAGGTGGTGGTTGGGAACGGCTCGTGCAAAGGAAAGGGAATGATGTAGCGGCGACACCTTGGCTTGACTTCAGCCATGCGCCACTCCTGAAGCCTGCGGGAAGGTCCTTTCTGGGTGAAGACACACTTTGTGCGGGCAGGGCGCTCGGGTGGTTGGATGTGAGTGGACATTTGGTGGCACGATTCAAGTGCTCTACAGCAACGCCGGTTTTAGTTCAGGACCCTGTGCAGGCTTGAGGATTTGCGCTGGCTTAACCTTGTGAACCGTTGGAGATAGCCGTGCGGTGATTTGTCCATCAACGTCACATGCAGGACCCTCAACAAAGCTGGCTCTCCAATCGCAGTGAGACATGACTGGCAACAATGTTGTTCTGTGGCCTGCTTCCTGATTTTCAGCCTGGTCGCAGTGCCGTGTCCGTGCAGTGTCCGGATGCCTCAGGAACTCAGCATGCTGGGTTCAAGAGTTGGGGCCACTGTCAGAGAGTCGCAAGGCATCCTCAAACCAGGTTGAAGGCTTGCGGGGTAGTTGGTCTGTAAGTCTGGAATATTGGCTTTCTCTTGCGGAACTGGCTCCTCTATCACGCGTGGTGAGAACTGACGGGGCAACAACACCTTCTACACTGTGATGGTTGAATCTTTGGGAAACTTGCGGATTTGTACCACGTGGCAGGTCAGCAGAAAATGTTCCCCGTGTTGCTCACCGTCCGTGCAATTCCCTTTGAGACGTTGAGAAATCCTGGGGGCATTTTGAGGGCCCTTCTCGCCCACAGAACACGACAAGTGCAGCTGAAAGGCCTTGGGTGCTGCTGCTTCATGCTGTTACCATCTATAAAAACACCGGATATTTTGGAATTGATCTTGCATTCAAGGTCTCGCCGTCTGAGCTGCGCGCATCCAGCTGATCTCGCTCAGACACACTACCATCTGTAGCTAGGCGGCAGTGATGGAGTAACGCACTACTCTACAAGCAGTAGAGATGTCCACCCGGTTCATGATACGGGCTTTTTGTGCACCAGAATTGCGACATTCTAGCGGCTATCAACTAGGGAATGAAGGAATGCTCTTCCGAAATTGCGCCTGCGCGGCCAGTCTTGGAACGTTAGATTGATGGATAAGATCAAGGGCAGCACGCTGTTGAATTCAGAGCTGAACTTTCATTGGAGCTCCATAGCAAGTCTCAGCCGGGCAGCAAAAGGGAGTGCATAGACAAGGTTCCACACCTGACGCCCTTGTCGCTCTGCAAAACTCTTAACCAACAATGCCCGCCCACAATTACTCTGAACTGGGCGCAGTCAGCGACTGGTGCTGAAAACCCAGTCTCAAGCACTTAAACTTTGACCAGCGCCACGGCATTTGGTCAGATCAGACATTTCCAGGTGCAAACAGTGAGATTTCTACGTCACACAGTCAGTCTTTGCAAGACCAACAGTCGGGATATTGGATGCATGTCCAAGGCGTCTCTGAGGGCCTCTAATGCTTTGCACGGATTGTGCGGCGGGCTGGCATAGAAATACCAAATGCCAGGTCAGGCTTTTGTCAAACTATGCCTGTGCTATCTTTAAAGGTCCTCAGAACACAGGATTTGAGAAGCCTTCAGCGACGGTATTGTTCCTCTTCGCAGCGAAGAAGATGCATCGATACCTGAAATGCGCTGCCAACACGACTCGTAGCCGCAATGCAATGCAGGCTGACAAGGTCTCATGCCGATTGCTGACTTACGCGCACTGGGCACCTTAGCGTAGAAAGTTGAGGTTGCACTGTACAAATAAAAACGCAAACAGACAAGCTTTCAACATCCTTTAACCCTACCAGAAATCCAGCAGCTATCCAGGCTAGCTGCTTGTTGACACTGAGGCCCTCAGCATTGCCAGTGTATCGTGCGATTTTCTCAGATTCCTGCCAGAGGAATTCAGAAACTCAACAGATCTCAATGGTTGCAGAGATGTGACCACGCAGAGGGCAAAATCAGATTGCAGTCTCGTGCTACGGCCATGCAAGGCCCTTTTGCAAAAAATAGGAAAAAAACAAAACAAAACAGGGCTGCAATGACACCCCTCGCACGAACAGTATTGATCATTAATTTCAACCACCGAATAGATGTAAAGTCTCGTTGTTCCTGCTATAGGATCCCTCAGGTCCGACCCAAGTCGTCCATTCCCATCTGTCCCTTCCTATTTATTCTTCGTGTCCTCAAGGATGTCGAAGTACTTGGTGATCTGGGGCTTGACTTCTTCCCAGCTCAACCTTGATACATGCTCAGTTTGTGACAGAGTTGCAAAACTGATGTGCCCTGGAGCGCGCCCTGCCACTTCAACAAAACTAGCAATCATGATGTTGCCAACTTGGGCAGCATCAGCTGTAAACACCTGAACGCTTCGGTGAAACACATCTGCACCGTGATCCTGTGCCCTCGCTGCCCTGTGCAGTCTCTGAACTTTCCCCCTCTGATGCTCTGCAGATGCCCTTTCTATACTAGGTAGGGACAGAAGATGAAGAGCTTGGCTTAACTACGGTACAGCGTTTTGATTCTTGAGCATGTGGATGTCTTTGAAGGCGAAGACCTCTTGGGCTGCCACTGAGCTGAAAAACAGCATAAACTTCGGAACGCCGGCCCAACTGGAAACCGGTTTCATGATGGTGCCCTTTATTTCTTAAGGCATAGAGGCCCCTTCATGGTATAGATGGTCACCAATTCCTGTTCCCTGCTAACACATTCTAGGTACAACGTTTGTTGCGTGACTGCCCCAATGATCCAAGCAGCTCGATGGAGATCTCATTGGGGGCGTCTGCATAGTGATAGAGCCTGTTGCAGAAGACTTGGCGTCACATTGACGTCTTGAAGCCGACTGCTGTGAGTTTGCGGGCATCGGGGCGTGAGAGGTGGTGTTACGAAGCGCGATGCTGAAAGCCTTGCCTGATCTTGCTTTCTTTGTTTGCAATACGACGAGCAGGTGCGTCACCTACGACAAGGGAAGGACATTACCCAAAACCCGGCCGCAGCGTGTCTTTCTATTCGTGCTTCTCTCTCTGGCACTCTCCCTCCCCACCTCCCGCTGCTTCTTCTCACAGCTCTCTTTGCTTTCCTTTACTTTGCGTTTGCCATCTGTGGGAAACCCTGTTCATGTTTGTCGAGACTGGTGAAACTTTCGAACGCTCACACAAACAGATGGGGTGAATTCAGGGCTCATCAAACGGGGGAGACGGGTTTCGTGCTCTGTCGTTTCCCGAAAGGTTGCTTCCACAGGTTCCATTGGGGTAAAAGAAAGGATGGTTGCCCTCTCGCTGTCTCTATCTGTCTCTGGCTGGGGAGGCCAGAGGTGGCCATCCGCTCAAGTCCAGCCATTAGCAGATGTCTTGGCGAGGATGTCCGGGATATCAAGGTACTGTAGCGCAGAAATTTTGCACGCAGTCAGTTTTCTGGTTTCTACTGCTGAAGGCGTTATATGCCTTGCAGCCACCCGTGGATTCATGGCACTGCTGAACCTGAACCTGGTCGACAAGTGCCAAAAGACCCTCCCAAACAGGCCATGCCCACACAATTCAACATTCTCGAGGAGCGATTCTACTGCGACAAGCAAGATGCATTGCCTTGTGAAAAATCGTCAACACAAAGCCCTGAACAGCCTGGACTAGGTTGCTATTACTGTTGGCGGATTGGATGAGTAGCTTGAGTGAGGGTTGCGAGTTACTTGCAAGATGACGTTGAACTAGTGGTAACTCACTCCACTCCCGTCCCTCCATTCCTCCCGCTCCCAGCTTCACTCTCTCCGCTGCTTCTTGATGATCTTCTCTTCTTCGGGTTTTTCGTCTTCGTCTTCTTCTTCTTCTTCTTCTTCTTCTATCTCTCCGTCTCTCCGTCTCTCTCTCTCTCTCTATTTCTCACGCATCACACTCTTGCAAATCCCTTTCTTGTCCTTCGCTTTTCTTCTTGTTGAACCATCCAGCTTTCTTGGCTCGTGCGCGAATAGCTCTGATACGTTGTCAGTACAAGTCTCAGGACCAAACTCTGAACTTTTCTGTGCGTTCCCTCTGTTGGAAAGCTCGCGTAGGACATCCTGCGTCTTTTGCAGAAGCTAAAGAGGCGTCCATCAAATTGCAGGGTTGATACCAGGAATTCCTGACCGAGTGGCAGTGGCCCAAGGTTTGTCCAAATGCCACCTGCAGCACAGTAGTCTTTCAGTCACTCTAGTCCCCTAGTTTCCATTTGAGCGTCTGGGTGGTTAAGCAACAAAACCAACCAGCTGATCATGTTGCCGTCATCGTTCGTGTAGCAACTCCCACGGCATGTTTGCTGGCTTTCTGTTGTTCAGCTTCCTCAAAGCCCTGATGTGAGTTTAAGTGACCGTGGCCTCCCAAATAAACACTGAGGGTGCTGTGTGGGTTGTGGCATGTGGAGCTTGGACAGAGTAGCTGGCAGAAGCAGTGGCAGTTGACAGCCCCATCCCAAAATCCGGTAGTGGCTGCTCTGGGCCTTAAGTCCCTTTGCGGGCCTTCAGACCTGAAGACATCGAGCTTAGTCGCAGCGATATTCAGCAAGCACAGTGGCGGGGCTGGTCTGACACTCTGGAAGAACAAGCGCTCCTCGAATGCTAGTTACAAATCACAGTTGCTGAGAAGGCTTGGCATGTGCTGCTTGTGCTTGAACCCCTGACGCCCACCAGGTCTCATGATGTGGGCGATGAGTCGGATGTACATGAACACGTTTTTGGCCGTGTCCTTGGTGCAACATGGTCCAATGGCGCTCTCAGCTTGCTCTCTGTTCTGAAATAAACTGCCTTCGACAGGTCTTGGCTGATCTAGCGCTGCAAACAAGCCTTGCATTTGCCTCCATAGATAGCTCCCGAACCACAACGTAGCGAAACAGCGAGCAAACATACACTACCAAAATATAAAGCCCGTGCAGCGTGTTGGATACACACCGTGTGCTTGTTGTCGAAGCTTATAAGGACGTCAAGAACTTCTGTTTGTAGCCAATGGCTCCCGCTTCCGCAACATCTCAACTTGGCTCAACCTGCTTCTGGCCTCACGGCCACGTTTCCCCTAGTCTCATGGAACGTGATTGTCGGGAGACCGACGCCATATTACTCCAAGTGGCCAGGAAGAAGCATGTCGCCATGCCGTCCCATTCAGCTGCTTGTGTCTTATATACCTGCCAAGTCAGATTGAGATATCCTGGACAGCGCGGGCTTTGCAAAGTGCATCCGCAAGCATCGACATCACGCAGGAAGAGTCGGAACATTCCATTTGTCTGAAACAGGCAAGGCTCCGGACCATTCGCACCTGTCCCTGGAGCTTTTCCATGCGAAGCTCCAGGATTCCCGTGAACGAGATTGCGGACTCCATTCCGTCTTACGTTGCGGTAGCAGATTCGAGTCTGGAGCACTGCCAGTTATTTCTCGCGACTTTCACAGGCAATGTGTCTGAATGAGTCTTGAAAGGTTGTCCTGCATTCCTGCATCTTTTGTAATTCGAGTTTGCGACAGTTGGCCGCAAACGGTTTGTCCACATGCATTTCCCTAATGGCTTCCCCCTAATATTAAATAATCCGGGCCCCGAGAAATTATTTAATATAAGGGGTGTATATTTATTGAAGGAATTAGATAGGGTTGCTTTTAGACCCCGTTTAAATCCCATGGAAAATGAATAGTGAATCAAAATAAGTAATGTTCCTTCCAAAATCAATTGAAATTCACGTAAAATGTATTTACAATTCTATCAATTCTTTTTAAACCAATTGAAATCGAACCAAACTCTCTAACATCAATTGAAATTTAATACAAATCCCATTTAACATCAACTGAAACTTAATAAATATTCCGTTCAACAATAACTAAAAAATCCTTGTAAAAATAAATCAAAATCGAATTAAATTCCCGTTCAAATCAATTGAAATTCAACTAGAATTGCCTTTAAATCAATTGAAATCGGATCAAAATCCACTTAAAAACAATTGAAAGTTAATCAAAATCCGTTAAAATCAGTTGAACATTGATTACAATTCCTTTATTTTAAAGTCAATTGAAATTGAACTGAAATCCGTTAAAACCATTTGAAATTTAATCAACATCCTTTTGAAATCCCTTGAACTCGGATTAAAGTCCCATTAAGATCAATTCAAGTGTAACTGAAATCCATTTAAAGTCAAGTGAAATCGAGTGAAACTCAAAAGAGATTTAAGTTAAATCTCACCAATTACGGCAAAATTGTAAGAAAATCAGTCAAAATCGCAGTCAGTTCTGATATATACAATCATTTATTACAACCATATGAAAATCAGCCAAAGTCTAGGAAATGAAGGGGATCCCTAATTCCTTTGTATTCTTCTTATACCCCCCAACGACCTCAAAGCCTCCCCCTAAATTCATGATTTGGTGGCTCCGTTTAACAGTAGTTTCCCCCTTTTGAAATTGTTTTTTAATATTACGTAGGGAGAAGGGATTACAATGGGCTGTGCAATTTGAAGCTGGCTGTGCTTGCCTCGACGAACTCCCCAGCTGCCATGGACAGTTGCGCAGTGGGCGCAAGCGCATCGCATGGGCAAATGTCCGGAACCTTCCTTGGCTGCCGAAGATTGATGACCCGAATGGGTTTTGCTGCGATGACAAGTGGATGCAAGTTTCGCTGCAGGCATGCAAGCCCCTCATGTCAGCACATGTGCCCCAAATGATGCTGACTGTGGAGGTGAGCAGCAAAGCTGCATAATCGAATTGGTGCCTCTTTACTCGAAAGCTGCAAAAGTAATGGAAGAAGATGCAAAGCTTACGGGACGTAGCTCAGGCTGCTCTGACTACTTGCGTGCAGTTCCCGTTGCTGATGACCCTCTCTTCATACCAAATTGGGGTCATCCCTTTAACTTATTTCAAATTTCTTCTCATCATTGTATGAAGTTTCAGGGCATTCTCTATTCATTTTCTTCTTTTCGTTCTTTGGGCCTCCGGCGCCATTTGGAGGAATATTCGGGCTTGGCTAACATCATAGGAGGGCCAGAACGAGACCCAGGAATGTCCAGGAAGACGACTACAAAACCTCCCCACAACAGGATCCACCAGGCCAGGGATGAGAACAACCCTGAAACAGTACCCTGCGTACTAGCTCATCTATCAGCAAGCTGCACGCATCTCAGGTGGTCCCATCGGCCCTTGCGATTGGCCAGAGTAAGCCTTGCGGACCGAAGTTTTGCAGTTCCGCCAATCTCTAAGCTGCATCTTACCGCGGGCAACCTCAACCCTGCATACGAGACAAAGAAAGAAAAATGGTCTGCATTCCATGTGTGACTGGCAGGAATATGTTTCTCTGGCAAACAGGAGCAAGCCCAATTGCCTTGTGCATGTGGCCATTCCTTGTGTTGTAGGTTGGACCTCCACAGCCTCCAGCCCAACTCTGAACAATGCCCAGGCGCACGAATGGAAAAATGCTGAAGCATTCCGCCCGCTCGCTGCGGTTCAGGATGAGGTGGCTACCCAGCAGCATATGGTAAGAGAACTCGTTGCCTTTGAAGTTCTGTCTTTGCCATCTTTGATAAGAGAAAAGCGAGGTGGGGGTCTTACCGGACAGCTTACGCATGTCCACCTCTAGCAGATCATTCTGGTTGACTGCTTGCGGCTTTCCATGTTAACAACTTGGCACATCAATTTGATTAGGTCTTAGGAAATGACTGGGTTCTTGGACATTGCTAGTAGTTTACTAACTTTGGACTAGAGCATAAGGATCGCACATAATGAACCCATTGATTCCCAAACAGGGTCCACAGCTTTTTAGATGTGGGCGTGTGTGTTGTATCCTTGTACGTATCATCAGAATACGCAGCATACAAGTCCATAGAGAGCGAAACGCAATCTGGAGCTTTCCCTTGCAGTAAGCCACACTAAGTCGAGGTGCCGGGTAACTTTAATTGTTGGGATAGCTTCGCAGAGTCACATCCATGTTCAACTATAGTTTCAGATTTGAATTCAGTCCAAGGTTTCTACAGCGCGCGAGCAATGCCGTTTTGGAACCAATCCTCGTAAGATCAATAAATGCTCTTGGATGACCCACGTGCAAGGCTCCGAAATTTGGAAAAAGGCCCGTCCGAATCCAGCCAAGTTGACCTTGGGCTGCGTATCCCAAACGCACCAGATCGAACGGAAGACGCGCCAGCCTGGGCCCGCCCCAGTCTGCAAAACCTCCCACGCCGCGACTATCCGAGACTTGACTTTAGCTGCTGATTGAAGGTTATCCGTCGCAGGGAAAAAGGCCGGAAGATCTTGCTGTAGGTCGTGTTTAGGACATGTCTACATTGTGCATTGAATGCTCTATCTCAGAGTTGGAAGCGACCATAGCCTTGGGCACGTAACATTTCCCCTGCAAGAGGCCTGCACACTGACGTATCCCATACCATTTGACAGTTCTGGTTCTGGAACCTCCTAGTATCCCCCTTATAACGCTTCTAGTAGTCAGTCCCCTATGTAATCCCTTATATTACCCCCGACTATAGCTCATATACATGTAACCATCTAGATCAGGTGTTCCTCATTTTGCTTTTCAGCCCGAGAGGCCCGCATCCAGGGCAAAGCACCGTTGGAGCTCTGGCCTGGCCCTTCGGAGGCAAATGTCTCCTTGGGGTGTTGCACTAGATATATAGGGTTTAATTAGGGTTTAAGAAGGGTTAGGGTTTGTAATATAGGCTTTATATATCAGGTTTTTTATATGAAAGGGATCTGGGTGTTGGCATGTGTTGGCCAGTTTTTGCCGAGTTGACAACACTTAGTTACGCCGAGTTGCAATAGGGCAGAAACCAATGGTCCATACGAGGCCTGTCGCTCCTCAGCACGCTGGGCCCTGTCAGCTACAACACATGCAAATAAGCTCACAAAACGGAAGTCCCTCGATGCCAAGCCACAGCCTGACCCTCCTTTGACCAGTCACGCACAAACTGCCGAAGGGTGGATCGCACCTCACTGGCTCGGCATGCGGCAACTTTGCTCGCATCTTCACTACCCACTGGCAGGCCGTAGATGGCACTCACAGTTGTGTATAACAATACCATGTGGTATTTCTCAAGAAGGTCATCCACCTAACTCAGGATAATTGAAATGGATGCTCAGGCTACAATTTGCGCTAGCCAACTGTTAAGACGCTGTGGCCACCTAAAAGATCCATGGCATGGGGTGATGTCTGCTTGCGAGTTAGCGCTGTAATTCAGCCTTTTAACAAATCGGCACGTTCTATGGTCATGTTTGTTCCTTGGTGTTTCTATGGGGGGCTTGCCACGTGAGCAAGAGATAACAAAAGAACCCTACAGCCCTAATGAGTTGCACCTTGGAGGAGTTTCTGCTGGCCACACGATGCCCTTCCGGCACCTGGCGACAGCGCTCACTTTGTCCCGCAACCTTTTTCAAAGACTTGCTATCTCCGAACAAGTGGAAACGAATATTGCATACAAATAATGACAAGTTAAGGCAACATTCTTGTTCGGCCAGATGATCATGCGATCCTCACCTCCCTGTAGCCACTGTAGCCCATGAAGCTTTCACTGCTCTGTTGGTTTCACCTTGCTGACTAATGCTATCCTTTGACTGTCTGGCAGCCGATGCTTCTCCTGCACAAGTCATGGACTCAGGCCTGGGTGACAAGTTGCCACGCCTGTCGTCCGAGGTCTGCCCCACAAACCTTGGAGCTGTTATTTATCAGCACTCGGAGCTTGTTTTGCAATCTCTGGGGGGCAATTGTTGGTCTAATTCTTGTGGCTCTTGTATTTCTTGCCCTTTCCTTGGGTTGTTTTTACTTATTCTTCCGGGTTCTTTCTCTTGGTCTCTGGTCGCTCTGGCATTCACATGGTTTCATTATTCTGTAACGTGTTTGTTCATATCGCACAGGGGAGCATGATCCTAGAAGCCTTGAAACCTAGACTGCTTCTCTCGTCGCGACAAAAAGAGAAACATATTATGAGAGACTCCCATCTCAATCCCTTGCCCCTTATCCAGCCCGTGCTACCCCCGATACAAAATATCTCGGCGATGTTTGTCATGGCAGCGGCCTGGTTGGGGGGTGAACAGATTAGCCACCTCCAGATTATGGGAGTGGTCGCATCCAGGCCTCAGTGCTGAGCCTTGCCATTGGGCCACTGCGTACAGCATGCCCACAAGAACACCCAAAGCGCCTCCAGGAGAACCTCCAGAACTCGTACCCCTAGCCCCCCTTGTCCAGAAGCCCCAGCACAAAAGCTCCGCGTTGTTGTCGACATGTAATATCTGTCAGCTGCAGTGGTGGCATGGTGGCAGTATGGTGGAAGGCCACCACAAGAGGGGCCCACAAGTCTCAAGGGTCTGAAAGTGAACGCAGCAGCTAAAGCAGCGCACGCGAGAGGAGGGCCTGGCTCCCTGCACAATAGGAAGGCAGAGTCAGGACGGCGGCCAGTGCTGCAAGCAGATGCGGCTTGGGCCTGGGGCAGGAGAGGGGGCTACCTTAGCAAACGGCTGTGAGGCGTGCTGTCGCCGAGAGATGGGCGGAGGGCAGGCAAATGCAACAAGAAAGCCAAACGCAGGGTATTAGGGGGCTGCGTGGCGTGCAGCGGTCACCTGGCAGATGGCTGTGGGCGCGCGACAAAAACGCACGCAGGCAGCGAGCCGTTTAGTTACGTCTTTGTAGCTAGTACGTGGTCGGCTAGTGTTTGTATGGGTGGTATTGTGATGGCATGCCGGCAACATAGTGATAGCACGTGGGTGGCGTGCTCGTGGCATGCTATTGGTATGGTGCGGTATCGTGATCCCACAGCCCATAGCTCAGGCAGGTCGAGAACAACACCCAAAACCCTGAGCAAAAATAGAACCCCGAGCAAAAATAGAACCCGATGAATTCTGCTGGCCAAGTCAGACTCAGACATGAACCTACACGAAGAATGAAACAGACTCTCGGAATTCTTTGTACAGTATACCAACCTTTGGGCCTCCCCCAAACAAGCGTCCCTCACGAGAGTAATCCCAAAACCCTCAGAATATGTTTGTGTGGAGCGTCCGGATTAGAATGCACTATGCTAACACAATGACAGAAAACACCCTCAGAATAAAAATGAATAAGCAGCCCCCAATCTCTGGGTGAGGGGAGCCGGGCCTCAAAATTTGCGGGCTTGCATCCTTGAAGGCCAGCAGATCTTACAACAGTGTCACTCCCTTGAGAAGGGTTGTCTTTACTCACTGTACTTTCATCTCGGCCGTCCTTGCATTGGCATAGAGTGCTGCTAGGCAGCATCTGGATGAGGAAGCATTCGTAGGAAATCCAGGTTTATCTGCCTCAGCAGTCAGCAAAGCCCCTCTTGCATTCTGCATGCTTTCTACCGTCAACAGTGCAGCAATCCAAGAGAAACCTGAACAGCATGCATTTCACAGATGTGCCGTCAGATATTCTCTGAATTGAGACGTCAGACATGTGATATGCATACACTGTGTGAGAGAAGCTCCGGGTCCTGAGTGCTTCCATGCACTTTCACAAGAGCACAAGAGCCCTGAACTTTACAATAAGATACCCCTTCACGTTTGCCCCCAACGGTACCCTCCCGTTTCAGACGTAATTACGTAACATTGTTCCATGCAACAGTGGGGTCTCGGAAACCACAGGCGGGTGGTACCGTCTCTATGCAAGGTGGGGGGCCAACAGGTCTATGAAGCTGCTGGCCAGGGATTTTCTTGATTTACGTAAGTACATATACATTCCAATTGTACTTACCTTTAATTGCAAAAAAATAAAAGATTACGTCGGTTTCCTTGTTGGCCAGTTGGGTGAAGACTGTTACAGATAACATGAACTTGCATGTTGCACGGTAGCATACACTCAGTGCATATCATTGAATATCATTGTATCACATTGCGGCAGTGGCTGGAAATATCTATATATATATACACATGCTGATGTATATAAGAAATATAGACGAAGTAAGATGAAGTAAGCGTCCGCAAATGCATGTACATGTATTCGGCATGCGGGACCCCTGTGATGGCACGAGGCCTGGGCGAGGTTTGGCTCTTTTTCTTTTTATTTGCGTAGTTCAAGTTCCAAAATCTCAGGGACTTTGACATCCTTAGACCCATCTAAACCCTAGAAATCCAGAACTTGACATGTTGAAGCCGCGAACCCTAAACGGGGACCATGGGACCACGGGACCAGAGCACCATGACACCACTGGATATATGATGCACGGTTTTATTTGTTGTCTAGTCACCTGGTCACTGTGGGTGAGTGCGTTATCGTTTTCCAACCAAAACCCTGTGTCACGAATCCACTGTCCATCCTTTACATATCTCCTGGGACCGAGAAAAAAACCACACGTCATATATGAGGTTAAGAGTAACCCTGCCACGCCAGGACAAAGTCACACCCTTGCAAAGGAAAAGACTGGACCCCCCAAGGTCGCAAACCCAAGATCCATAACATTCCTGATTTCCCAAACATCCCCAGGGCTCTTGCAGTCACGGGGGTCCCTGTGCCGAAGATACATATACATATCTATATACACATATTCCACTAGCATGTTATATTAATTAGATAGTCAAGCTGGTAGGGTCGTTGAACTTTTCCCCTGCATTTTCTCCAAGGCCGACAGGTCCCGAAAATGTCCTCATGACACAGTGCTGATGTGTGTTTGTGTGTTTGCGTGCATGCGTGTGGGGACATCCATGTCCACGCGGGTCTGACGGCTCGGGTTCTGCATGCTTCCTCTTCTAAAGCCAGGAGGTTTCCTTTCTGAAAGCAAGGGGCCATCCTTCTTGTCAGTGGTGCATGGCCAACGAAAAGGACAATGACAAGAGCTGAAAACGTACCTGCTAAGCCGATCAAAAAGAACCATGCAACCCAAAAAAGCGGAAGCAAGCGAGTCATGACAAAACAGTGTTGGCATTATTGGCATCAGTTGGCATAATTCCTGAGCTTGGATATGACGTGCCGTCGCGGCTTTCCCAATGTGTTCGGGTACGCGTTCTGTCAAAGGGCTTACTCCTAGTAGCAGCTTGCCTGCTAGACCTGTTGGCATGTTGGCATCAGTTGGTGTAGTTTGAGCACCGTTGGTATCAGTTCGACGTTGGCATTTACCCTCCCAAGTTGGCAGAAGTTGGCAGATGTTGGCATTTTCTGGCGTCTCCGTTGGCATTCCCACAGGGTCAAGTGCTTTGTGTTTTCTCATTTTTACTTTTCGTTGTGCTTTACAAAGATTCCAGCGACGCGGCCTCAATTGCTAATGCAAGTTGCTCACCTAGGTGTTGGCATCGTTGGTATTTGTTGGCATTCGTTGGCACCCCCCAGGGTCAACTGCATGTGTGGTGTTGTATAGCAGGCGGTTGTGGGGGGGCTGCGGCGTGGACCTGCGAACTTCCCTTAAATTAAACCAGCAAGGCAGTTGTGGGGGGGTTGCGCTTGACCCGCGACCCCCCCAACTGACAAAAAAAAACCGCAAAGCAGTTGTGGGCGGGCTGCGGCTTGGACCTGCGCGCCCCCAAGCTGACCTAAATTGGCACTTCAGCTACAAAGCTCTGTGGAATGACGGCTTGCAAAAAATCCAGACGCGCAGTCCCTAACCCTCTCTTTCTCCTCTCCTCTTCCTGCACGTGATTTTTTCTGGACATGGTATGAGGCTAAGCCAAAAACTTCATTTTCGGATTGGCACGGGGCTAAGCCTACAACCCCTGTTTTCTGCACATGGCACGAGGCTAAGCCAAAACCCTCTTCTGCAGAATTGGCTGGGACTACGCCTATAACATCGATTTTGTGCGCTGACCCTATCCTTCCCCTTTTGGTTTGCGTACCAATTCAATCCCGTGCTAGTGCTGTGCAAGTGTTAACATCTGCACGCAGGTTCTTTGTTTGCAGTCCTCCTACTGCGCTTACGCCGACAGACCGGATGACAACACCGCAGCATGCGCAACCTCCTCCGCCAGCACACCTTGCTCGAGATTTGTTCCGCCACCTCCGCCGTTGGTGCCCGCTACCCCCGACCCGTGGATGTTCACTTTGACAGCAACAGTCCGAGACGCCACCAAACAGCCTGCTATTGCCACCACCACAACGATGGCTTGCGCAGGAGGATTGCAGCCAGGCCCCAGTGTAAGCGTATGTAACCGTGCAGAATCCTGCTAGTTTCACCACTCCTGCTCCTTCCTCTGAGGACATGCAGCTGTTTGATGTGTCTGTAAGCGTGCCCAAGTGGCTTACGCTTCTGGGCCACCGATGTCCACACGGGTCTAACTGTTCAGGTTCTGCATGCTTCCTCTTTCAAAGCCAAGGGCCAAGAGGTTCCCTTTCTGAAAGCAAGGGGCCATCCTTCTTGTCAGTGGTGGATGCCCAACGAAAAGGACAATGACAAGAGCTGAAAACGTACCTGCGAAGCCAATCAAAAAGAGCAATGCAACCCAAAAAAACAGAGCAAGCGAGTCATGGCAAAATAGTGTTGGCATCAGTCGGCATAGTCCCTGAGCTTGGATATGACGTGCCCTCGTGGTTTTCCCTGTGTGCGTGTGTTTAGGAGGAGGAGGAGGTCGGCACGCGGGAGTACCCGCTTCCTAACTACGGCGTCCCCCCTCGGCATCTCAGATGGGCTCCGTGACCGTCATCGCCGCCTTCCGCGAAGGGTTCCAGCGGAGCACTAGATTATTGCAGCCAAGGCGCTCCGGGACAGAGTAAGATGAAAAACCAAATAGACAACACAAAAAACACCACAAACCCCCAACCCGGCCATGGCAGCAAGATTGGGGGATTCGGCCGCCCAGCACATGGTGACAAAGGGGACATCAAAGGCTGCCACGTTTGCCGGCTTGGATGACAGGAACGGGACCGAGCGAGAGAAGGACAGGGCTGCCAATGACAATACAGGAAATGTTCGACTTAGAAGGAAATAACGGGCCCGCACCGAGTGACACAGCACCCAAGCACTCAAGCAACCACCTAAGAGCAGCCCCGGGACCTCCAAGAAAGTATGCATAGCGAACGAAGCCGCGCAACCGCAAAGGCCTCAAGGCCATGGCCGCCATGGACACGCCCCGAACAACGGCAGCAGGAGGCAGACCGCGAACACAACAACAGCAGATGAAGGGAACCGGCTGCGAGCCGCAGCGCCGGGAACGGGCGCCAACAAGCGGCAGCCGGTGACCGGGCCAGGGAGAAAGGAAGAGAAACAACAAGAGAAGCAAAGGTTGCAAGCACGGGAAATGTGATGTGCAGACCTCATCATCATCAAACTTTACCTTGACAACCACCCAAAACGTGGCCGGCAAGTAGGCGAGGAGATATCTCACGGCATCTCCTTAGCTGTGGTGCGTAGTCACACCGGCCGGTACCTCAGCATAACCACGAGGCTACGTGAGGTGTCTTTCAGATACCAGATAGGCCTTAGTCGCGCCCTGCAGGGCGCGTGCTGGAGAATCTGGCATCCCAGATTTGTTCCTGAACCTTAGCAAGCCATGCCAGGACCTTTTCGTCCCCTTGGCCTTGGCTCTTCCGGATCCATCCTAAACGCTTCTGCAGAGGTTTGAGTTGCCCCAACACAATTCCCTGAGGCAAAGGGGGTTCTGTTTGCAATGCCAAGCTACGTGTTTCCAAGTTCCTAACTTCTGACAGTTAGGCCAGCAGCACTCCTTGGGTGCAACTTGCTGGTGTTCCTGGAAACATGCTGGGGAAGCAGTAGCGCACAGGGCAACACTTCTAGCGGCAGCGCAGTGTGCCATTGCCTTTCTAGTACGATCAAAATCCGTTTGCAAGAACTCCTGAGTGGACGTATTTCAGAGTTCTTCTGTCTCATGTCTGCCGCTCCACAAGAAGCGGCACCATTGGTCGTGACGCCAGCCTTCGGAATCTATGCTGCAAGGTTCCGAGCTCTTGGCGTCCAGTGAGGGAGATGTCGCAACTTGCGGCTGGTCCCTTCCATTGCCAGGGGCGGTGCTCTGTCCAGCCTCTTTGGCTCGTAACGTGCATCACCAGCTATAGGGGTGTAACCGGTTTAGGGGGTACCCATTCAGGGCCGGTACCGTTTATAGCCCGTAGGGTGGGGGGGAAGGGCATACTGTGACGCCAGGAGAGAGGTTTTGAAGGACGGCCCCCAGCAGGTCTTGCACACCCGCAGCCCCAGGGGCAAAGCGTCAAGGGCTGTCAACAGCCTCTGGTAAAAGAGCAAGGAGCTGAATTTGAAAGCACTGTGATGCCTGAAAGGATCATGAATCGCCATGACTCCTCAACTACGGTTTGTATGCTGCAGGCTGAACAAAGCGACCGTGACCGCACGTCCGAATGCAATTGTTTTGTCCATCTGGACTTTCGTGAGACGTAGCTCCCAGTGAAACCGCAATGCGTGTCCATGAAAGTGCGAAACATGGCCTGTGCTTGAAAGCTTAGGACTTCACTCAATGCCAAGCCTTATAAACCCTAAACCTAAACCTTAAACTCTAAACCGTAAACCCTAATCCCTTAGTGCTGACACGTCTTTGTGAAACAGTGGCGTGCCCTGCCGTCACCATCGTGGAGATCCAACCTCGGCACAGGCAAGGAGACACATGCGAGCAGCTGTCACAAATGCAGTACTGCGCCCTGCGTAATTTGTTTTCTCCAGGTAGCTCAGAAAAACGTGGGTCTTTTGCCTGGGCCTGGTAGCCTTCGCATTGAAAGCTTTTTTTTCAAGGGTTTCACTGAGCCCTACACTAAGTCCACTTTGCGTCACCGACCCTCAAGGAAACTACCAGCAAGCCCTTCGTGCAGAGACAGATTCCATCAGAAGGCATAGCGAGCACCATGAATCAAGCTCAAAACTGACAGCTAGCGGCTAGCTAAGGTAGACAATCACACTTGCACAGCAGTCCATGGGCGCTCTAGCCTCCGACGCAAAAGAAATTTTGAGATGATGCACTTCTTGGCCCCATCTGAAAGCAGAAAGTTGTCAGCAAAGTGGCAAACTGCAAAGCTGACAGGCTGACAGAGTCTTTGAAACTGTGACCAACGGCTCAGCGCTGCCCGAACAAACCGCAATCCGGATGCCAAAAGGCATTCTTGAACTCTGCAGTCTCAGCAGCGGCACAAGTACGCCACCCCAAGCGAAGGGCAGGTCAGCTACTGACTACTTCAACAAGTGGGAACCTCGGACCACTCTCAAAGCAGCTGCTTTGTCCGACTTCTTCTCCTCTTCCTTGCGTCGTTTCTTGGACGCCTCAGTATCCACACCCGCAGCCTCCAGGCCGCGTGTGCGGATCTCCACCGCAGCGGGGACGCCGAACATGCAAGAGGAGGATGAAGCTACGGCCTTCTGCTTGGCCGCTTTCGAAGCGATCTCCTCTGGTGTCAGCGCGCGCACTAGGGCAACAGGTGCCTCCCCTGTTGCCTTGAGCGGCTTCAACCTGTACGGGCTACAGAGCTACGGGATAACGGCTATGGGTTACGGTTATGGCTATGGGCCTACGGCCTATGTCACTTCGAGCATGCTGATTACTACTGACTACTCTCAATGAAATAATAAAGCTGCCACAACCCCGGCCCTCACGCTCTAAGTGCATGGTCCATGGTGCTAGGGCAAGGGATGATCACACATCGCAAGTATCGAAACCAAGAACTCATAGATTCACAGGCTACTAGCCAGCATTTGCGGCCATGACATTGTCAGCTAGCCGTCTGTGTTGTCAAGCTCATTATTGGCAATTCTGCGAAAACATACACTCAAAAAAATCTAGCGCCGCAAATGTCAGCCCATCCCATTCCCTGTCCCGCGTGCCTGTGCAAGGTCAAGGTCAACTTGATGTACGGCTTCTCGATCTCGCTGAGAAGAGGGTAGGACTTTTCAGCATTGTGCACTTGTCGCTGCAAGCCGGTCATGACATCCTTAATCTCGCCGAGCATGTCAGTCAGATTGCTCATGGCTGCGTTGGCCTTCTCGTTGAGCTTGTGAATATCGTCCGTCTCCATCGCGGGCTGAGTAGCGTCAAGGGGCTCTGCTGTTGGATCGATCTCCTGGTGGGCCTTATTTGCTCTGGAGCTAGCAGCCTCAGCGTCCGCATGCCCGTCATCAAAGCCATCTCGGTGCTTCTCATCAGGCTTAAGCCGGCCTCCTCACCTGTCGCCAGAACTTCCTGAGCAGCCTGCGTGGCACTCTCCAGCAAAGTCTCAGCGTCAGTCGCAGCCGCTGACTTCCCTTCTGCGTCTGCGAAGGGCTCCGGATTGGAGCCGGACAAGGCAGTCGTCCCCGGCACATCATTGCCGCCAAACTCATCCTTGAGCTCCGTCTTCTGCTCCGCCTCTTCGCTTGCTTCCTCACCTTGCTCACGTGCGCGAGGTTGCTGCTGCGTCTCTGCGGCAACTTCAGCTCCTCCACTCGTGCATGAAGGTGTGGCCGCGGAACCCGTTGCATCGCCATGTTTCGACATTTCTTGCTCAGTGAGGTTCTTCATCCTCGCCACTTGCGCGACCATTGACGTCATCTGAGAACAGCTGGACTCTGCCTTTTCTTTCAAGCGAGTGAGTGCGGCCACACTCTCGGACTTGGAGTCCGCCACTGAACGCAGCCAATCATCCACATCTCCCGGATCTGTGCTCACGACGCTGCCATCCGACTTCACCCAGAATGTAACCTGAGTCTCATCTTGGTACACAGTGGCGGCATCCTTCTTTGTGGTTGTCTTGCAATGCCAAGCGGGAACAATGATGTCTCCGCCTGGAGGCGAAACGAAGAAGTCAATGCCAAAGATGTTGCACAGAAACTTTGAGTTTGAGGCTTTGCCGCAGCTGGTGACCGGGCCAACGTACAGCAAGTCTAAGTCATCAGGCGCCGACACCAATGCCACTTTCTCCTTGAACCCAACCGCCTGAGGGTCAGCAACGAACATGACGTGCTGCTCTGTCAAGTCCTTCCATCCTGCACCATAGATCTGCCATAGAAGCCCTTCAAGCCCTCTCTCGATAGACTTGATGACAGTGACGTCCATCGGCTCCTCCATCTGCTTCTGAAAGCTGGCCTTGTGATCCTCCATGAAGCCAAACATTTCATCGAGATCAAGACCTTCAGGTGTCTGATGCAGGAATTGCCGGTGAAGGTCCCGCAACAGGATCAGAGGCTTGAGCAAGATCTTCTGCTGGACTTCTAGCGGGTCATCCGCCACATCCTGCCCTTCGTCAGGGTTCGGCGCCTCTGCACTGTCGGCATCAGCGTCGTCCCGCAAGCGTAGCGCATCAGCAGCGTGCCCTTGCTGAGACTTCAAACTTCAAACATGCAAAACATTTCATGCACTGGGCTCGCGCCACTTCTGATTTACACTGTTACCCTTGCCGCCTTGCCCATGACTCATTGAATTCATTGAATGTGCACAGGCAAGAGCACATGATGATGCACAAAAACAGCACACGACGACGTGAAACATCTGAGACACGCACGCGCTATGCAGTATGCACTCACAAGCACTCACAAGCACTCACAAGCACAGCATCAGCTGACAACGCATCTAGTTACTTAGGGGTGCACCAGGCCATAGGGCAGCGGCATAGGGCCATAGAGGCCATAGAGCGCACGAGCGCAACACACACACACACACACACTCACAGCAGCACATGAATCACATGAAGTCACGCAGTCATCTCGCAACAACATTACCCTGCAAACAATCTGAGTGCTACACACTACACACAGACACACAGACACACAGACACACAGACACACACTTCTCCGTTGCCAACAAACTGCTGCCGCTGGACCGTTGATTCACTGACCAACGCGGAATCTAAACTCTGAACTCTAAACCCTCACCCTCACCTACCTCACTTTCTTGAATTCTTGTCTTTACTGCCCTGGTCCTGTTCACTGCACGCCCCAGCCTTCAAAGACGATGCGATCTTCGCAGCAGCGGTCTCTAGATCCAGTGACCCTTCAGCAGCTGCAGCTGAAACGGCCCCTGCATCCGCTGGAATCACCTCAGTCGAAACGCCAAATGCCTGGCGCATACTTGAGGTGGCCTCTCGGAGGTCTGCCGCGTTCTGCAGTATGTCCACTACACGTTTGCCCCACTCTGCGTCCCCTCGTTGGGCCAGTTCCTGAGTCACGAGGCAGCGCACGCAGGCACATGACTAATGGTTTGAATTGGTCTCAGGATATGAAACCGTGAGGGTGAGCACTGTGAGCCTGCTATGGGCCAGGGCTACAGGCTGCTGCATGTAGAATCATTGCTGTCAGACTGTTCCAAGCTGCGCCATGTGATGCTAGGATAGTGTTGTGTGTTGAGCAGGCTCGTAGACTCGTAGGGGCTCACTACTAACTACTAATGCTGACAGAAAAAGAAACTGTCAGTGTCATAGTAACAGGCTGGTGACTTCCATAGGTTTACGCGTGGCACGCAGCCCCCACACAAGCTGTCGCTTTTCTTGAGTCAGCTACCAGAGTCCCTGTAACTTTCTGGGCAGGGCATTCAAGTATGGGCAGCAGCAACAGCCATTATCAGAACAAGCGTCAGCGTCGAAGGCGGCTATGGCAGCTCCAAAGTCCATGTAGACAGTCTCCATCTGAGCTGGCGCATCATCCCCATCGTCGTTCAGCGCAGCAACCATGCTCTTCAGTAGCTTGATGCCGTTGGAGCTGATCTTAAGGAGATGCATGGAATTCAAATCCTTCAGGGCAAGCAGCACATACTTTGCCCTCGCCAAGCAGAACTTCCCCAACATGGCTTCTGCACCAAAGACTTTGTCAGACTCCTCCTGAAAGCGACCTGTCTTTTTGAGCAGGTAGCTGATGTTGGAGCCGTAGATGAGCCATTTTCTGGGAAGAACGTTCATGTCGTTGAATAAATCAAGGACACTTGAAGCTTGCTCTGCGCCAGTAGCCATGTCTTGAAACTGCTTCACACGCCCTGCCAAAGCTCTACGGAAACTGCCAAACCTTTCGCGCAGAGCGACTGGCAAAGAGAGCTGGGACCCCACGAAGACCCGGACATCGTTTGTTTCGTCAAAGAGCTTGATCATGTCCAGCATGGCCTCTTCGTTGGACTTTGCCGCGTCATCCGCATCATCCTCGTGGCAGGCAACAACGCCAACACTTGACAATTTCTCTGAGTTCTCATGATGCGACAACACGTGCATGTTTAGCTTGGGTAGGCTTTAGTCCCGGCTACAGTGGCATCATTTCAACGGCACTATCGTGTGACCATTTGACTGCGATGCGCGAGCTTCTGCTCTTGTGAGACGAATATTTGACTGTTGACTGTGTGTCATCATAATGGCGCTGTCAGCAATCCGCCAATCAGCATTCGGCAGTCAACTTGATTTGTGAGACGTAAAAGACAAGATCTGAAACAGAATGCGACGGAAGTGCAATATGAGGGCGAACATTCGAACATGACTGCAACAACTACTGCATGCTGCATGCCACATGCTGCCACAAGCTAGAAACCACGGGCAAACTACAAGTAGCCCGCAAGACGAGCTCACACACGCTCATGCATGTGACTGCGCGCCCAACTCCAAACACTGCAGCTCCACGACTGACACGACTGACTCTGCAAAACATGAGCACAACGCATGAACATGGCAACGACTGGACTGTACTCACTGCACGGCTTTACCAGGCGTGCTGGAGCATTGCTAGACAAGTTGTTTCGCAGTAACAACAGCAGGGGCAATGCAAAGACGGAAGCAGTAACAGTAACAGTAATGGCAATAGCAACATCGAAGAATAGAATCGAAGGCCATGCAACCCGACAACATGCAAAGTGTCCTGCTGCACCGGAGTTTTCACCATGGCCAGGAGGTCATGCGCCAGTTGCAAAGGGTCGTATTGTTTTTCCCTACAACCAACTTTTGGTGGGCAGCGTAGAAGACCTTTTGGGCTTCCTCACGGAAGGTTGAGTAGACCGTGAAGTTCTTGCCGTTGATAGCCACGCTGGCGTTCCACGCTAGTTCCAGAAACAGAGACACCAGAAATCTTTTCGTTCTGGCAGCCTCATCCTCAGAGACTGCCGCTTGGAGATTTCTCTTGGCAAAGCTCAGAGCACAGAGGAAATCATCCAGGCAATGCTTGATGCGCGACTCTGGGGGCACAGTCTTCGTGGAAATCTTTCGCAGCCACTCTTCCGCCTCTATCAAACCCTTGGTGCCTGGCGCCTTCTTGCCAGCCGCAACAGTAGAACCCGTAGAACCCTGGTTGCCGCCCTCCTGACCCTCAGTGGCCTCCTGCTCATCCGCCTCCTGGCCGTCTGGGGGGGACGTTAGTCAAGTACTTGTTGTCATTGGTCTTGGAGGACTTGTTCTTGCGCTTGAGCGCTTGCTGCTGCTTTTTGGCAAGTTTCTTGGCTTGCCTGGCCTGCTTGGCACTTTGCAGCATTGACATGGCGGCGTCCACGTCGACATCCCCGTCCCCTTCCTGCTCAAACTCCCCATCTTGCTCATCCTCATTGTCATCTTCGGCTTGCGGGGGTACTGCGCCGCCTCCACCATTCGTGCGTCTCTTCTTTGCGGGAACACTTGCCGCGGATGGCGCCTTCATAGCACCACCTGCTTCTTTGGCTACAGCTTTGGCAAGCTCCAATTCTTCCTGGATGGCATCCTGCTTGCAATAGGAAAACAAACATGACATGACAGGCTTGCAACACATGTAGCGCATGTCCATTGCAATGGTTCAAAAGTCAAGGAACACGCGTGTGCCAGAGTGGTGCTGAAACAAACGATGCGATACCACTGCCACTGCACATTCATGAGTCATGAGTCCTGTGTCATGCGTAAGCTAAGCACACTGCATACTTCATACACCCATTACCCCGCCTTCTTTTTCTGCATCTTACGAAAAGTCACGCTTTCGTCCATAGGAATGCCCACATTGGCAATGATCTGACGTTTGTCATCACCCCCTCCAGCACGGCTGAAGACGAAAGGTATCTGACGGTGTGATCCACTGCCCAAGCTTGGAACCTGAGCCAAACGATGCGTGCGCTTCCTGGTCAAGCTGTCTCATGCAGCTGATGACAACGGCGCTACACGGCACTGCAACAGCCACCAATCATCAAAGGACCAATAATCAAGAAATAGATTGTAGTCTTAAAGTCTTGCCTTTCACAGACTGCTGCCAACCTACAAGCATAAGCCAGGGCACACAGAATTTGAAGGCTTCCAGCAACACAATCTTGATCTCCGGGCGATTGTGGAACCCCTTCAGGGCCCTCGTGATGATGGTGCTCACGTGGAGCATTATTGAGATGCTGTGGCGAGGAGAGACGCCGGATAGGAAGTCCCCATGAGCCAAGTACCACTCCTGCCACAAAAATATCAAGTCTTCTGCAGAAGGGAATGCGAATGCTCGGAATGCTCTGACAACACGGGCGGACAATGCCTCATAAGACTTAGCAAATTGTGACTTGAACGCAGTCAGCCGGGCGCGCACGACATGACATGAACAAAGATTTGAGAACTCAACGCGAAGATGACAAAGAAAATTACAGCAATCGGGGGCTCCTCGAAGGCATGGTAGATCTCCCACTGCTGCAGCGTATGCCCCAGCGATTTTGCGTCAGAGAAGGAAGTGACATTCTCTGCAAATGTCGGACTGCCCTGGCGAACAAAGGTATCATAATGCTTTTGATAATTGGCGGCCCGGGAGGTCATGCCGGTGTCAGCGCAGCGCCTTTTCCAGTTGGCTTCGACCTGCAACGCATCGGAAACCAAGCTTAAGACATTGTCCCCGCTTCCAGCATGGTGCCTGTTATGCTCGGAAACGAGCCAGGAGACGACGAAGTCTGGAGTGTCCGCACTGAGAACTCTGGCATGACGTAGTCCTTGTTCTAACGTTTGAGAGACCATTGGATGAGTCGGATCCTTCTGGTAGGCGGAGTAGAAGGCGGCCCTCCAATGATTAAACGAGAGCGCCAACAGTGGGTACGTGTGTTGGCGCTCGCCTTTTGACCACCGAAGCCAGGGTAGACCTGGCAGGTCAGGATGTCAGGATTCACCACACGCAATGCTCAAGTCTGTCTCTCTGTCTTGTCTGTATATGATGCATTTGCTTCACGACTCACAACTCATGAAGAATGAAATTGTGAAGGGGCCCTAGGGACAACTCATGACCAATGACCTCAAACAAAGTAGCAAGAACGCTACGCAAGTCAATGGCTCAATGACAGCAGCGCGAAGTCTCCGACTCAAAACAATGGCTCTCACGTTAGATGACCGTGGCAGTCACTCTCAGTGCAGTTAGCAATGGCAATGGCCCACCTGCACAGTCATCAGCCAAGCCCGTTGCCAAGATGCGCTGCTCATACTCGCGCACCGTGCTGGCTTGCAGCGGCCTGTTCTGCGGATCCGCAACTATGTTTGGTTCCCCTTTGTCATTGAACCACGGGACATCCAAATACTCACCTTTGGGATCTCCGTACATCGTGAAGATCTTCTCAATCCTCATGGCGCCCACACACTCATCGCCAAACAAGTCGTCCAGGCTTGTGATCTTACTGATGTCCTCTTTCGTTGCCGGCCTTACTAGCGGCCTTGTTGCTGCTGATGAGGCGACAGCCACAGCAGCCGAGCCGTCCAGTTTGGAAGAGTGGGCCTTCTTCCGGGGAGAGATCTTGGCCAGGACAGAGGGTTTCGTTGTCATGGCCACGACAGTGTGAAGAATTCCGAATTCGCACACCGGTATCCGGTATCCACTATGCAAGCACGCACGAGAGAGCAGGTTGGCACTACAACAAAGTCAGTCTACAACAGTCACAACGACTGCTCGACTTGCGCCCCAGCTGCTGCAACACATCGCAAGTCGCAAATTGATCATAGCAAGATTTGCCAGACACAGACACGAGAGAACTGCTGCAATCTGCGCGGACTGGCACGCAACGTTGCTTGGAACTGCAGCAATAACAACATCACTGCAACAACATGGCAATGTGTGCATGATCCACACAGAAGAAGTCCACAAACTACCACTAGCATCATCCTGCAAGGATTCACAGCGACACGTAACAACGGAACAACATCAACAAATCAACAAATTGTTCACTGCTTCAAAGAGATTCAGGCCTCTGCTGCATTGGCCATCATCTCCGCCAAAATGACAGTGACGTGGACGCGGACCTTACAAAGACTGACTCACTGATTCTGCCGCTTAGGGCTCAGCACCACGCATCAGAATGCAACGGTTCAGCGGCTGGAAACATTGACACATCATCAATCACCAGTTGTCTAGTTGTTTTTAACTCTGTTGTTGACTCGACCCTGACGTTGGTTCCTATTCCCTGTGCTCACACTCAACTGACTGGCGCAGCTCTTTTGCCTGCTGATGCTTCCGATCCCCATTGCTTGCCACAAGTCGAATTTTGGTTCATGCCAGCGCATGACTGGACTGCACCACTGTACTGCACTATACTACTGTACTATGCTGTTTGGCAACAGCTCCTGAGCAAGGTGCAGCAACAACGGCAGCATCATCAACGAATCAACTCTTCTGGCGCGGTAGCACATGTCTCATGTCACATGTCTGTCTGTCATATCACTGGGCCCACACGTCCTGGAAATCCTTGTGGCTGTGGCCCAACACTACCGGACATGACTATGCCGTCTGCTGCACCTAACTTCCCAACTTCCCTCGCGACTCGGTTTTGAGTCAACCAGCGCTGAACACAAATTGAAACACACATGAGAATGAACGTCCTACGCACTGCTACATGATGATAATGTGTCACTGGCTTGTATTAGCCAGCAAGATTCATTCAACCCAGCCATCTGCCTGTGGCTGAGCGACCATTGGACCATTGGCCAGAGAGCATCTGGCTTTGGTGCTGGGCTTGGTAGGCCTCACGCTTGCTGCTCTGCATCGGCATGTGCCGGGGTCGGAGTCTGCTTTCCACGGACTCGATGGCGTGGACCAGCTTCAGCTGCATCCTTGTCCTTGTCCTGACGTCGCATTACATACGCACACACACTACACACAAAAATTGCGCCCCGCCGCAAACACATGCTTGCGCCAACATTAATGAAGCTTGCTCTTATCACTAGCTGCGCACGGGCCAAAGCAGCGCCGCCGTCCTCTGCTCCAGAAGACCCAGTGTTGCAAAGCTCGCTGGCGGCTTCTCGAAAGAGTGAGATCTCTGTTACAATCCTCGCAGGAATGCATGAAGCTACGGCTATGAGTCTATGATCCACAAGTAGATTGTTTCTGCTACGCCTGGTGAGCCTAGATTTGAAAGAGGTTCACCAACATGCTGTCCTGCTGGCGGAAATGCTCCCTGCATCTTGCCAGTTGCAGATGCCATAAAGGGCGGCAGCGAGTGGGCACACAACATTCATAGAGTTTCCAGCTTGGGCGCAGACCGCCCTAGGTTTGCGATCGCCAGGCTTGCGTGGAAAATTGAAGCAGCTGATCCTGTAATCCTTATGCAGTAGTGGATGGACCGGGAATCCTTGAGTCAGCAAACACTCCGTTCCAAACAACCATCTGGGAACCATGCGCTGCTTGTCAGGCAGCTCCAAGCCAAACTGACCAGCGTTGTCGGGCATTCTGTCCACCCAGATCCTTGTCTCTGCACGCAGAACATGATGAGCGGTGTGAGAAGAGGAAACCCCCGAAACATCATAAACGTCTGATAACCTGATGTCACTATTGCATCTAGACGAGAAATGTGCGCGCGGACTTGGAACCCAGTCACTGCCCCTCTCCCTCTCAACCCATGAACCGATCCCAGCGTCAGCCCGCAGTTGTGTATCAACGTGTGCAAGTAGTCATCCGTTGATTTCATACCATGATGCTTCGTCACGTTCTGATTCAACTGCCACGCTTGGTCCGGGAAATGCTCTGCATACTTCTTTCGTGACTCAATCTCAAATACGTTGAGAGCGGCAAGGAAGGGCTGTCTGTCGGGGCCCCCCATTTGGCAAATGATGTCCTGCAGCAAGGCAAGCTGCGTGGGAAAGATACATTTCCTCCGAGAAAGAACCCTAGCGCTAGTCAGCTAGCCGTAGCCAAAATGCTACAAGTTCGTGATTTGAATCTGGACATGCTTTACTGCTTGCGCACGCATAGAATTGCCATACTCAACTGGGCTGAAAAAGTACTGCCTAAGTGGGTCTGGAGTCTTTTGGGTACCACCACGCACCACGCAGTCATACAATCCAGGAATCCACATATGCAAGTACGTCAGTTGTTGCCGCAGCTATGCGGCGCAAACTCGACAGATAATGGTAGATGATGTAAACTGAAAATGAGCTGAAACCGCTGAAACCCATAGGCGGCCTTCGCGTCTGACACACGTTCAACTGTGTAGTGGTCCATTACATGCCGCATCTGCTCAGAAATGCTCTGTGCTCCCTGGCGGTCACACTCCGGAAAGCAATGCCTCATACTCAGCGGCCTGTTCCTGGCCCACGCGAGTTCGGCCTCATACTCTTTTGGAATGACCCCATCTTCAACCAGGTGCATGCAAAGAAACTCACGCCAGTGCATCTCCGCTATCCTGTGGAAACGCTGCACGAACCGACTGAGCGGGCAGATCTGCGTCATTGCATTCTGCTTGTGGATGAGCACATGATACTTTCTCAAGCGGGCGCAAGGAAACCTCAGTGTGGCAGCTCTTCAGCAATGAGTCCCGCAACGGTGCATGCTCAACGCTACAGTTAGAGGGGACAGGTAATCGCATGATTATCACACTGTTTGACATGTGGGCTAACATTCAAGATAATGCAAGGTGCTTCACAGTCCAACAGTGCAAGACAGCAGCCCAACCAAAGATCAATCTTCAAGTTTACCTATGTAGTAGCAGAGGAGCCCAAATTGACGCGGGTCCATGAGCGTGTCGGCAATCACGTAGTATTTGGAAAGTGCTCGGAAAAGGACCGGAGTAGGAAACGCTTCTACATTTTCAAGAACCACCAAAGATTCTTGGCACTCAACTCTCAATCCTGGAGTGTTCATAGACCAGGTTTTTCCAGGTTTTTTTTGTGATTTGGTATTCTTGCCCCTGAAAGTTGTTCGTAATTTGTTTTTTTTTTGCTCCCCGTGAAAAATG
>CAJNIZ010043157.1:0-21416 GCA_905231905.1 Symbiodinium pilosum
TAGGGTTTAGGGTTTAGGAAATATTGGGGTTATATTGGGATTATATTAGGGTTATATTGGGGTTATATTGGGGTCATATTGGGGTTATATTGGGATTTAGGGTTTAGGGTTTAGGGTTTAGGAGACTATCCCTCTATAATGGAGAATCAAATGGAAAAGAAAGTGGAAAATGAAATGGAAGCTGGGGGAATATAGGGATTTAAGGAGCGTAAATTAAGTCACTATATTGGGGAAACCCTATATATTACTATATATACCCATTATGGTAACTTAATTTAAGTTCCTTAAAGGCAGGTACCATTCCGTAGCTGGACTGCAGGTGTACACAGCGCAGAACACATCATGAGTGAGGCAGAAACCCTAAAAAAAATTGCAATCTCAGATGACCCACAATAACTACGCCTGCGGAGCCCTTGAAGGTATTTCAAGGCAAGTTGCCTTTCCACTCCAGCACCTCCCCCAAAACAGGGCTCTCTGAGATTCGGGTGCGAGGCAGCTTGTGTCCATTTCCTCGCTTGCCTGAGCTCAGGTGATTCTGTGGCGCCGCTGAACCAAGACAAGTGAGCATTACAGTACCAGCCTATTGACACCGAGGAACCTTTGCCCTTGCCCTTGCCAAACTTTCCTTTCATCATCATCATCATTGGAGATGAGGACCCCTTCCATGACCCCCCACTGCTGCCCCAGCTGGACGAGGACCAATCGTCGCCACCTTTGCCCTTCGACCCGCTCCATGAAGTTGAACTCCCCTTCCAGCTGGGGGAAGAATCTGATTTCCAGGAGGACCCCTTCCAAGAGCTGGCTGAGTCCCCTTGCCAGCTGGAACCTCCTCCCTTCCAGCTGTCTGTGGAACTTCCTTTCCAACTGCCTGTTGAACCTCCTTTCCAACTATCTGTGGAAGATCCTTTCCAGCTGTCTGTTGAACCTCCTTTCCAGCTGCCTGCTGAGTTTCCTCCCTTCCACGACGAAGACCCCGAGAAGCCCCCACCTTTGCCACTCGAGTAGTCATTCTGCTGCCAGCCGCCACCCCAACCTCCTGGCAACCAGCAGAAGTCGCTAGCGTCTGGGAAATGCAGTCTGCACGCTGTCGGTTGTTGAGTACTGTGAAGGCATGTGCTACGGTACTGGACCATGAGAGGGCGCAACAGAATTGCAACATGAGACTACTGCTGTATTGACTGCGTAGGGCTTGACACTGGCTGACCGGTCCTTTGCCGGTATTCTGTTTCAACTGCGACTGCCATACCGCCATGGCTTGAAGGGGGGCGGGGCACGTCTTTCTCAGGCAGCGCTTGAGCAAATAGAGGCCCCGGCATGTGCAACTGCTGTGCTTCTATCAAGGATGAAAGGACACAATGTACTGAAGAAAAAGCTGATAAGAACGAAAATGCAAGGTGGGCTGATCTGAGGCTCCTTGGGCAACGCGCCAGTCGCTATGCAGGACATCGCCAGACTCCTCGATGACGCGAGCTGCAAGATGAGCCGCCTGAACCCGCTCAGAGCACAACTTCAGAACTTCACACTGAAATCAGGGCCAAAGTCCCATGCTCCCGATGCATGCGTCAAAAGATGCACGTCGCCTGACTGACGACCCTGCGCGCTCTGCCTTCGATTCGCCTCTGCAAAAAAAACATCAGGCACAATGCACTCAGCTTCATTGCCTGTAGTCTGACGCCTGTTGACCTAGCCCAGCTAGCTCACCTGCAACCTTGGCATACCATCAACAAGTACGACACTGGCCTCCAGACGCGGGAATTCCTGAGGCATCCATGCAAGCAGTGTTGAGCCAACAGGCAGGCTGGTTCTAAATTGGTGCTTTGGCTAGGCTCATGGAAGCCCTGACCACCCCATCGGGGTTGGCAGTTCACATGTGGGAACTTGGCTTAGGATTCTTCTATGCGTAGGCATTCCCTACAGCAGCGCCCATGATTTTCAAACCCAATGCCATCTGCAAACAAGCAGCTGCTCGACTCTGGCTTGCTGCGCACGGATGACATAAATACCTCACTTCAAAAAGTAATATCCATCATGATTCAAAGGGAGCTGCTTGAGCTCCGGCAGCAGAATGCAAAGCACAAAACTCTTCGATGCACAAAGTCCTCTGACAAGGCCTGCGCTCGCGGACAAAGAGGCTAAAAGGTAAGAAGCATATTTTTAGACTTTTTCGGTGGGCTAGGGTGCTGGGAGTCCCAAATGTGAGCACGCTCCGTGCAAGAGCTCAATTTGCTGACAAAATGCAAGGAAAACTCCATGCCAGAGCTCAAATTGGTGTCAAAGTGAGGAAGCTCCACTAGAAATGAAAACAACAAGGATGATGATTATTAGCCGAAGTAATCGTAGAGGTAATAAAAATCACAAAAATATCAATCATAAAAACAATGGTAATATTGGAAACTAGCAAGAACGGTTTTAACAGCTAATGCTGGAAAAGGCTGACTAATAGCAAGAATGGGAAGTTTTGGCGATGATGATAGAAACAGTAATAGGAGCCATGATAATAGCAACATGTTTTTAATTGCGGGGAATATCTCGCTGACAGGTACCTACATTACAATCCTTGTCATGCTGGCTGGATAGTTTCCTTCATTGCTACTTTGCTTCTCGCAATTACCTCACGAGTATCACCTGACAGCATGACTTTTCATGTGACCTCTTATCCGTATAATCTAAATAAGGTAGGCAGCTTAATTGATATCGAACTTTGATTAAACAAAAGTTAGATAGTGGTAGTAACAGAGTAGGAGCAAAAAATGAAAAGGCATAGTCATAATTATGGCTCTAATGACACAAGTCATTGTGCTGGAACTGGGAACCTTCCGGATAGCAACTTTCCGTTCAACATTGCGAAGGGGTGCGGGGTTTCGGAGAGGACTGACATGTCTGAGTAAGTCCACGCAGTGTCCAGGGGCAGTGGGCGGCAATAAAGCTGAAAAGCATGGGTGATGATAAGAACAATTACTTTCTGCATCGATTTTGAGAGGACTGAGGGCCGGAAAAGCCGAGAAGACGGAAAGCCAGGAGGACAACAATAGTAATAGTAGTAGTAGTAGTAGTAGTACTAATAATAGTAGTAAGAATAGTAATCACAGGAGCCAAGAACCCGGGCCATGAAGCACTCCGCGCAAGAGCTACAATACAAGGCGACAGCTCAATTTGGTGTCAAAACGTGTTAAAGCTCCACGCGAAAATTCAATTATGTTCAACTTGAGACAAAACTTGAGGACGTTCCATATGAGAGCTCTAATTGGAGCCAAGATGTTAGGATGCTTTGCATGAGAGCACAATTCTAAACGAAAATGTGAGGACGCTCCACGCGAGAGCACAAAGGAAACCAAAGGACCAGGAGACCACAGGAAAACCCGCACAGACCAGGAACAAAAGACCCCCGCTCCACCCCCAAAGAACGCGTGGCCCTCGAATAGGTAAATTCAAGGCACTGCTCATCGTGGTGAGAGTCAACACCCGTGAGAAGATCAGCTTTCCGGCAATGACCTCAGTCAGCTTCAACAACCACAATCGCAGTGTTGCATCTGTCAGACAGGATGCTACAGCTTCTAGTCACTAGTGCCATCGGACGAAAGCTAACAGGAATGAGGCAAGTACCCCCCACTTGGTCAGAACCTGGCAGCAGGAGGCTGCGCGTGAAATGGTCCGAAGGGCTTGCAACTTACCTCGACTTCACAGCGGGCTCGCGTTTTTGGAGTCAAGGCGTCCAGTGGCCTTCAAGTAAGGCACACTAGGTAAACGCATGTCGCCTGCTGTGCACTGATCAAATGAGATCCTGGCGAAGATAGCGAACTTGAATCTCCATCATCAATCTTGTGCGCCATACCTGCGTTTGACGCTGATGCGCTGGGATATTTTGAATGACATCTCTCTGTCAACTGAAGATGGCATCAAGCCCGATGGGAATGACCGTGCAGTACAATCGCCGTGAAAAAATTGCAAGCAAGCAGTCCGACAGTCAACCTCATCTGGCATGCACATTACTACGGAGCCAGGCAGGTCTGAAAGCGCCCATACGGAGCAAGATGGTGTAGAGCTGCAAACTGACACATGTGAGCTCACAACTCCAGGATGACAGAGTTGCAGGTGTGCCAAGGCACATAGTGGCGGGCGTTGATGCTTCACTTCTTCAGCCAAGGGCAGGACCTGCGCATAAATTTTGCTGTTGTGCCCATTGCGCAGGACGCAAATGGGCTGAAGTCCCCATGCAGGCCTTGCCTCTGCTCGCTTTGTGTAGGGGTCGTAGTAGTCAAAGAATTCGTCAATGATGACAGGACCCTGCTAAACCAGAGCTTCTGTCTTGGGAGGGGCTGTTTGTTAGGAAACTCCAGCACAGGCAAGTCATCTAACCCTGCGCATACGTGGAATTAATGATCATCAAAGTCTCCAACTCCAACGCCTATATTAAATATGGGCCCTAAGTAGTTAGTTGCTCATCGTCGAACCCCACAGAATGATAAGCATTCAGAGCCTTTTCCACGGCCTCAAGCTCACAGGAATCCCCGTCATCATCATCATCCTCAATGTCAGCCTGTCAATGCTCTTCAATTATATGGCGGCAACAGCAACGCTGGACAAACAGTTCCCTGGAGAAGGGGGACCTGCCTGATACTGAAGAGCGGGGATTACGTGCAAACTCTGGCCTCATCCACTTTGGGAGTCCGCGGTGTTCGTGGAGTCTTTGGAGTCCGAGATGTCGGGGTGTCAGCTTTGGAGTGGAGCGGTGTTGGTGACAGCGATTGATTCAAGTCCCTGCTGGACCTGCAGCACGTGCCAGCTTCCCCAACTTCTAGGCTGGATGAGCGACGGCAGCAACTCTACACTGACATGCTCAAAGCTAAGACTTCAGGCGACCCCCTCCCTTCCAACGGCCTGTGTGGTATTATCGGCGGCCTCGAGCACAACTGAGGCTGACAATCACATGTCCTATGACCTATGGCAGTGAAAGTTTGCCACATGGAACACTGCCAAGAAGGCCAGGCGGATCATAAATTATTCGTTCCCCATGGATCAGGCCGCGGCAAAGACAGCGATTGGAAGTCTTCGCCTGAATGCTGCAGGCTTCTGACACCGCAGCATTCGCAAGCTCAATTCCTCAAGCTGCAGCCACGAGGCCAAAGATCTGCAAAGCGTTGGACTCATCCACAAGGCTGCGCTCTCTCTCATCCTGGCCCAAGGCAACCAACGGACAGCTTTCTTACTCAGCTGGGTTAGAGCAGAGGCCTTGTCGCAGCATTTGTTGCAGAGGATTGCCTTGCTGGACTGACAAGACAACCATCACAGTGGCAAACATTGTGGAGCTGGGATTCCCGCGCTGCCCATGCAGGGTCAGGCATGCAGGGTCGGGCCGCGCTGGCCCAGAATCTTCCTAGCTTACCAAAGCTGCTTGGGCTTGCTCATCTGCGCAGGCGTGGTAGAGGTGAACTTGCGTAGGCCCTAGGCGAGCTTCAACAGGTCAGGGTAGGCATGCAGTGTTGAAATTGGCACTGTAGGAGTTTTGGCAAAGGGCACCATCCTGCACATCTCCTGCTGACTAGCGCTGCGTGGAATGCCTTGCTTCCTGGCTTTTCATGCACCCTCCTCAAGCCAATGGCCACCGGCAGAAGAGTTTCACACACATACACACTCCTCACTCTTAGAGAATATCCTCCAGAGTCTAGACCTGCACGAAGCATGCAACGGCGACCTGATCCCAACCTTCCAAAAAATGAAACTGAAACAAATATGGAGCATCACCAAGCCCAAGGGGTGTTACGGTGAGACTGCAGAGAAAAAACACTGTCAACACGATGCGGACAGGTTGATGTGAGAATGAGCTACTTGTAATCTGTCACATAGGGCTTTCCCAAAATTAGGGGTACCTTTTGGGGTTCCCGATGTGAAGGATTATGGTGTTTTGGGGTCTATATTGGGGTCCCTATTTTGGGAAACTACCAGCACACGATGCCGAAGCGCGTTCGCAAGTGGCTTATGCAAGCGTACATCAAAACAGCTCACTGCCGGACCAAATGATATCAAATGATGGCTGGGCCCCAGACATCTGCACTCCATGGCAGGGGAAACAATTGGACAGGAGGGTGGCAACCAGAGGATGGTTTTGACTTTTGATAGCTCAGACATATTCAGCCCGCAACCACCACGTGTCTTTGTTGCTGCGTTATTCGCAACTACCACTACACACATCTCCTTGAAACAGCTGGCACCTGTGAACTCCTGATTTTACACTATTGATGATGCTCTGATTGATTTTGCCTCTTTCTGGATTTGGCGCTTCACAACTGCACGTCAAGGCGGATGTGCTCTGAAAGCGCCTGACGCGTGACATCACAAGTCGATAAGCAGTTCAGCACATTCAGCCTCTCTTGCGCATGAAAATGTGAGCTCACAGCTCCAAATTTCTTGCCTGCCTTCAAAGCATGTCAATCGATGTGGCCCGTTTTGGGCCCTACATGCGCCTGAAACGACAACTCCCGACGCTACTCTGCAGATGCAGAAGATGCCTTCACCTGTGATACAGCGGATGTAAGGAAGATGATGCCCTGCCACCTGAAGCCTCCCTATATCTGGTTGTGAACTGCATACCGAAAGACATACCGCTCATCATCTCCCTACAGAAAAAGGCTTCACAGTTGCTGTACATTACCAAACTTCAATATGCTGTCGAGGGGGGTGCGACATAGAGGTGAACATCATGAGAACAGCATGAGAACAAGTGGATGCATCAATTGAATATGCGAACCACGTGGCTGACAATTGCAATGCAGCTTGAAGCTTGAATGCAGTAAGCTCGGGACGTCATCGCTTGGCTGCTTGATTTCTTCCTTTGGCGCTGCAGGTGCAGCAGACTCAAAGTCCTTGGCCAAGTTCAGGGATGGAGGTGTCTCAAATTGTGGGCCTGGTTTTCAGGGTCCACATTACCAGACCCAACAAGGACTGTCCGAATATGTTGTCTGGGTGGTATACAGCCTAATTTTGAGATGATGGGCTACACTCTTCGGCTGGCAGACTAAGCCTTGCACTGCAACCCAGTTTGTTGTGGAAGGCACCTAGCCGGACAGTCGAAGTCTCCACACGCCGCTTGACTGTCGGGATTGCTATGGATCAGCCCACCTCTGCAGGCGCTGCAAAAGGATCGGTCTGACCCACTGCTTTGAAAACGTCTGACTGCTCCGCTTCCCGCAACGAATCCCCTTCAAGGCTCCTCTCTTCAGCCCGCTTCTCAGAAGCTATCGGGGATTCTGCTGGAGGCGACGCGACTTCTGTATCTGGCTTGGTATCTGCCGGTGCATCTTTAGCAAGTGATTCAGGAGCAGCTTCCGGAGCACTTGCTTCTACAGCTGACGCCGCATCAGCAACCGCAGCATCTGCTGGTGCTGTGGACGCCTGTGCTGCACCTGATCCTGTGGCTGCTGGCGCCGCATTCGCAGGCACCGGCGCTGCTACTTCGGCTGCTGCTGGCGCTGAAGCGGGTGTTGCAGCAGATGATGCTGTCGAAGCTGCCGGCGCAGAGGTCGCTGCGGTTGCTGCTGTTGCAGCAGTTCCTGCTGGCAGGGTTGCGGCCTTTTGCAGGGAGGCGGCTGCAGGGGCTGGTGACGTTCCTGCAGCTTGCAAGGCCTCGTAGACCTTCTGCTCAGCCTGAGCTCTGCGAAGCTCAGCTTCGGCGGCTCTCTGAGCGGCCAATTCGATCTCGGCAGCACGAGCTTTCTTGCGCGCGGCCTCCTCGTCTTGAAGCTTCTGCCACCTGATGCGTTCAGCCTCCTCACTGGCTTGACGAGCCTCTCTTGCCTTCCTGGAAGCGTCACGCTCCGCAGCTTCCCGAAGGGCTTCTTGCTCCGCCTCTCTGCGAAGGGCGTCCTGCTCTGCAGCAGCCTTTCGAGCGGCTTCCTTCTTTGCTGCCTGCTTTGCGGCATCCGACTCTGCAGGCGGACTGCCTTGTTCCAGTGCAAGAGAAAGCTTGGAAGCCACTTCAAGCAAAACACGCCCTTAGGCTCAGACCACCGGAGGCTACAGCTGGGCCTGAGATATGCCGATGTCCGTTTCAGCATGCTCGCTGGGTTGCACTCAACACTGCATGCAAGAAGGTGGGATCACGCTCAGCAGTAGCAGTCTTGCGATTCCCACTGCGCGACCATGACATCACTATTAAGCCTCTTATCACTATCACTATCGTCACTACTCTCACGATTATTACTATTATTACTCTTATGTGCCTCGGCCTCTGGCCAACACGCGCCTAGAGCAAGCTGACAAGGATCCTGCCTTCTCCCCCTCTCCCCCAGCCAAAAATCATCCTTCCCCCCCCCCAGCTCGCTGGGCCCCTCGAAAGCTTACCCCCAATTAACACTCGTTTTCTGGACGCCACGAAGAGGCCCCCCCTTTGACCCCTCAAGCCTGGCAAGACTCTTAAGACAAGACGTCTTGGCCTCTTGCCAGCCCGGCTGCCGAGGCGGGCTCGTGCTAGCACTTACCAGTACGATTTGATTAGCACACATTAGCACGATTATTACCATTTATACTATTGTTACTATTGCTACGTTCTACTATCGTTACTATCATTACAATCATTACTATGACTATTCTTACTTTGTTATTCCTACTGCTAGTATTACTATGAATTACTGTTGCTATTCTTACTGCTGTTATTACTACTGCTTTTATTACTGGTCACAACTTGCTTTAATGGGAAGCCGAGGCCAGCACTTTTTGACCGCCAACCCGACTCCATGTCCTCTGTGTCAGACAGCTCTTTGCGTCCTTGAGGTTCTCCCAAAGCCTTTATAAGCGCGATAAGGACACAGAAACATGGTGAGCCACAGCATCAAGTTGTGCACAAACCAAAGGACGGGACCCTCTGCAAGCTCTGTGGCACCTAAGCTACACCAATCATCTTCAAAGCTGCTCAAGCAATCTGAACACATTGCTAGAACTGCTTTCGGCCGTGCTGCGAAAACGACCTGTGTCGGCTGCAAATCTGTCAGCCAGCAGAAGAGCAAGGTATCGAACACCACGTCAAACAGGCCCATGAAGCTTGATGCCACCTGAGTGTCAGCACAGGCCACAGCTAAAGGCACACCGATTTGATGCTCACTCATGAGGCCCACGATCACTTGCGCGCTTTGTTCAAAAGTAGCTACCCTGCCTTGTTCCTGTTTGGGAAACTATCTCGACCCAGACCTGGTCAAGGTCTGAGCAAGTGGCAGCAGCGGAAAGGAGGCCGACGGCGGCAACGACCGCCACGCGATTCTCCACCTGGAAGTTGTGCAAATTGGTGTCTTGAGCTTACAGCCTTCCTCAAGGCGCGCACGAACAGGGGAGAGCTCTGGTCTGCGAAGATGTCGAGCCCCTCAGACGAACCATTGCAGGATGCTTGCCCCGAGCAACAGCCATTCGCGGCCGAAGTGCACCCAGCGCAAGGAACGTCAGATAGGCAGTGAGACACGCTGTAGCCAACATGCCCAGGCTGTGAAGACCTTGACAGGTGAAATGATGCAGATTGCAGCACTTGGCAAGAGGCGTAGCGTATATACATGGAAACGCGACTTCCCAAAGGACATGCATGCTCTCTACGAGTATGACAATGACAGTGGCTCTTCAAGAGGAGCCGACTACCAGTAACACCGTTCAGAAAGGCGATGTCCTCCCAAACAGCATTATGCAAAGGCTTGTTCTTCAATGCACCTGCAGCGCACTTTCTCACTGTGTGCAGGCCTGGCCAGCTTTTGCCAAAGTCCTCACCTTGAAGCAAACATGCCGCAAAAACAAAACCCTCGTCATCAACAACAACCGAGGCCGAAACTGCCGCAGTGGCAGAAACAAAGTAGTTGGTGGAGTTCAGAACCTCACTTCTTAATAGGAAACCTTTTGTCACGAGCCATGTGCTGCATGTCCCTCACGCAGGTAAGAAATTGGTGTCCGACCATGACGATGATGGCGTTCTTATTGACGAATCGGACCTGCAAATCAACAATCACATGCTCACAGCACAGGGTCTCAAACAAAGGGATGTCATGATGCCAGTGCATGTTGTCAACCGCTGGCTGGGCTTCACTAATGTGTGTTCGAGTTGCAACTGCCATTGCCAGCGCATCACCCTTTCTGAGCGCGCAGCAACCTCGTCAAAGCACCATACACAGCACAGGCAGTTCGACATGATGCCATCCGGCGCATGCCTTCACAGCCCACAAGCAGAGCAACTTCCTAACGGTTCCACATCCCTTTACCAGAATGAGTAAAGTTCTTATGCGAGGGATCCCAGCAACGAGGGTTGATAGTTTGAGGCCCTCATGCTTTCAAACGACCAACCCTTGCGTGCGGGCCTCTCGCCTGCCTTTACCAGCCTCATGCTGCCAGAGCAAATGCAAGTCAAGAGAAGAAGGTTGTAAGCCGATGATACAAGGATTGCAAAGTGTACACCCTCAGCGCGGGGCTTGGCAAGAACTGCCATTGGAGCATGGATGGGGCCTTGGCTCATAGAAAAGCTTTGTGATCCTCGCGGGTCACTGTGAAGAAGATTTCTGCGCAGGCTACATATCCTTGAAAACTTATCCACATCGGTTTCCGTGCAAGTATCCCGATAGATACGCGAGCAACAACAACAAATGATGAGTGCCTAGGTGAGGGAGGGAGGCGCGTACTTCGCACAAGCATCCACGTTGCCTCTGACACATGAAAATACCTATAGGATCTGCCATCTTGAATTTGCTCCACTATTCACTATCATCGGCCCGCAATCATCCCTCTGGACCCTGGCGGAAGAGCATAGTCATCAAGCCTCCCATGGCCATACTGCCCAGGTGGTACCTTCAGCTTCTTGGACGTGACACACAGGCAATGTTGCTGCAGGTTTGTAGACTCTCGCTGACCATCCCAGCCAACGAAACGGGCACTACCTTGTTCAATGCTTTGTCATACTATGAAGACTATGTTCACAGCAAGGCCCGGTCAAAGGCCCAGCCTGAGAGCATAGGCCACCCCAGTCCGCCATAGTCGGGTTTCGAGACCCGCTTTTTGTCCGTCAGCCCTGGGCATGGTGCTGAATTGGCTTGTGCAATCGCAAACCCGAAGTGCCTTCACTGTCTGTATACAGAGAGCGAGAAAGAGGGGGAGACAGAGGGAGATCGATTTTCATATGAAACACAGGTGTCACATTGTGGGACCCTAGCGGCTTTTACTGATCCCGTATGATGAGAGTAGCTCTGCAAGACTCCAAGCCGCTGTTTGCAAGAGTTTTATCAAGGAGAACGTTCTTAATCTAAAGCCTTTAGGTCGTTCTCGCATGTGCTAGTTTGGAGCATTTGTAGGACCTGATTACGCCTACAAACAATTTCAGTTATGTGCTATGCGCGTGCTGCGTTACGGGTTATGAAGCTATGGCCCAGGAACCTGCACGGCGTGAAATACCAGCTCACTGCATAGAAGCTGGCCTCAGCAGGCTCATGGCCCATACATACAAAGATGACGGACATGAATGCTGCACTATCAAAACATGAAAAGACCACCAACACTACTACTGCTACTACTACTCCTACTACTACTACTACTACTACTACTACTACTACTACTTCTACTTGAGTCGCACTTAGCGTTAGGATAATGCACACAGCTTGGCCGACCACTGCAAAGTGAAAGACCAGGCTAAGCGTTTCCAGCGTCCAGAGGTATCCTCTGAACAGTGCATGCGTTCTGTAGGCTGCTCAACAAACACAGACCAGAAGCAACTCTAGATGGCTGTAGCTTCTGCGTCATCTGCATCCTAAGTCCTAAGTGCATCTGCAGGGAGGGGGGTCCTCCAACGTACACCACGACGTAGAACCTTAGGATGGAGAGCAGACTCAGCTCCAGCTTGCAGCTTGTCTTGACAGTAGAGATTTCTCTAGGACTCTGTGGATCTGAGTAATGATCATTGGGATTTAATTCAAGTTACTACATTGAAGAAACCATATTAATATTCCATATATATATATACCATATTGATGTTCTATATATATATATATACTGATTATATTGGGGATGGAGTCCAGGGCCTGAGAAACTTCGCACAAGCTGTCCTTGCAATTGCAACGCCCTCCACTCAACACAAATGGAACACACAGAAAGCCCCACAAAGAGGATTGCATTAGCGGTCTACGCACGATTCCAGATGGTTCGATGTCTATTATATTATATTATAGTATACCATACTATATTATAGTATACCATAGTATATTATGGTATACTATACAAACCCTAAACCCTAAACCCTATAGTTTACTATAATATACAATATACATAAGGGAGATCTTCCAAGGCATGGGCTTCTCTAGAGCCGTTGAACTGAACCTTCGAATCCTCGTGTAGACAGGTGTTCCGTTGACGTCCAAGGTCGGGGGATCCTGCAGCAAGGTGCACCCTAGTACTTTCTGGTATATGAAACCATAATAATATACTCTAATATACTATAATATACTATAGTACACTAGTATACTATAAGATATTATGGTATATACTATAAAACACTATGGCAAACCTTTCAGCAGCATCCTGGTTCGTGGAACTGCACAAAAGAAACAGCTGAAGTTGATAAGCTTTTCAGCTCCCGCTCCGCGGCATCATTGCTTTTAAAGCAAACTAAAAAGCCAAGCGTGTAGCAATTTACGGTGTGTTGCCATAGTATGTTATAACTGAACATCATAGTATCTTATAGTATTCTATAGTATACTATCGTATACTATAGTAGGTTATAATAAATTGAAGTATGTTATAGTATGATATACCGTATTATACTATCATATACCAGTCAAGCATCAATTTCGCCGCTTGTGATAACGAAGCTGAAAAAGATCAGCCTCATTGGCAGCGACGCGTCGCTGTGTTTCTTGGTGAAGTAAAAACCCTACTCTGCTCTCCTGAACAAGAAACCCCCCTTGCAGTTACCAGCTGGCAGGGGAGACACCCCTTTTATGGCTGCTCCGAAAAGCAGCTGCCATGAATGCTTGCTGGGCTCACCAACAACTTGACATCACAGGTCCAGAGCATTCGACTTGAAGCTAAGACAGGACGCCAGCTCACAGAGAAGAGAATCTTTATCACCATCTCAATGGCCGGTAACCGCAGCAACCTTGCACGACACTGCATAGCCAGTGCATAGCAGTACTGCAATTATTCAGTTTATGCTCGCCTTGCCTGTGTATCTGACTGCTGCCATGAAGCGGGGGCTCCTCCCAAATGGCCTGCGCAGCGCCATCGATGCAGCCGATAGCCCGGCGCATCGTCGGCAAAATTGCCAGGGAGATGGCAAAAAGCAAAATAGAGACTCCTGAACTCGTCCCTCTCATGCTCAGAAAAACTCTCCGCATGCTGAATGGCTGCAGTCGCGTACAGCTCCTCCGGACGACCAACCAACCACCTGGGTGAGCAGAACAGGATGGTCCTCAGCTGCAAAAATGGTACACCTGCTATTGTACGAAATTCACAGGCAATGAGCCAGTTCTGTGCTCCAGAGCTGCCAGACAAATGCAAACAGGATACTGAGTATCGCCCAAACCTGAGTCTGGCAATCTGTGTCGAAACAGCGATGTGAAATTGTCGTCAACTCGAAGCAAGGCTGGCAGCAGTCTGGCTTGATGCCTGCAACCCAGCCACAAGTCCTCTGCCTTTTCCTGCACATGCTGCAGACACAATGGAGACGTGAGCGCCCTTCGACACATTAGAACCTAGCTGAACCTAGAAAAGTGTCCTCATCTGTGCGTACGATGGCCAAGCAATACCTTGGCGGCAGGATGCACGCCTAACACATATGCAGCATCAGCGTCACAAAGGCAGCTCAGCCAGTTTACAGCCAAGCAACACAGCCATGCCAACAGTCCCGAAAATCAGAAGGAGAAGGATGCCGAAGGTGAATGGGCAAGCCTCGCAGCTCAAAAACGAAACGAAAACTGGAGAGGAGCCAGGACAAAACTGGGACTGGCGACGCAGAATCGCATGAATGCCAGGTACCCTGTACCTGGCTGGGTGCACAAAGCGTGCTCCTGCAAACATCTGCTAAGCCGATGTCTGCACAGAGGATATCTGACTTGAGATGCGCAACATTCAGATATATTAAGCAAGCCAGCTACACCCTGCAGGGCTGCAAAAACAACGCCGAGCACCACCAACTGCGATCACAGGGAATTGTTTTTGCTGCTTCCAATGTGTCTGGTGGCAACATGCATGACGTGCACTCTGCGGCAGCAGTAAGACTGGACCACACCGCAGCACTTGCTGGGGAAGGAACGACCGGCCAAGCACCAGCAATGTCCCAGGCAACCTTGCGCAGCCACGCGCCCGGCCCCTGATCCTGCGACAGACTCAACCCGGAATTGCGGACTCCAAGTGGCAGCAGATGGCAGCAGTTCGGAAGCTACTTCTTCTACAATACAATTACAGAACAACGCCAAGAATGGCCTGGGACAATAGCTTGGCCAACTTCGTGCGATCCGACATCCTCAGCGGCTACATGACCCAGTACGACCATCGGCCTTTGATCACAGGCATCACTGGTATTGTCAGTGTAGCCACCACTGAGCACGAGACCTCTCAGCATCCTCCCACAACCTGCACTGAAATATCTCCATGCTTCTAGTCAGCGTAAGCATTGGCAGCACCTAGCCTTCTTGATTGCACATGGGGGTGCCATGAAAAATCTGCAGCTGCCGCTACATCTTTCTCAACGTCGGTCTCTTTCGGCATACGCGTTGTCACCACGACCGTTTCTGCCTCTGGTTTCCGGCTGCTGTGATGCTCCCTGGGCACCTTCTTGCGTTGGAGGGCTTCCTCCCGATCCTTGTCAACATCAGGACCACTAGCGTGTGGCGACTCGTCCTTGTTCCTGTGCCCATCCTCGTCCTCAGCATCTTCATCCTTCTCATCCTCGTCAATGTCATGCTTGCTTTTGCTATCTTTGCTTTCGTCATGCTTGTCCTTGTCATGCTTGTCCTTGTTACCCTTATCCTTGCTGTCCTCGTCATGATCTCCTGCCTGGTTGCCGGCATGGCTCCTGCCATGATTGTGCTTCTCACCCTCGTTCTGGTGACTCTTTGTAGGGCCAGCTTTGTCTTTCTCATGCTCGCTTTTGTCCTTGGCCTTGTCCTCATCCTTCTCATCAGGCGCACTCACAGTGCCATCCTCGTCCTTGTCCTTGTGTTCTTTGTGGTGATCTTTGTGCTCTGGCTCCTGACTTAAGGCCACCCCTTTGGCTGCATGAGAATCCTTGGTATCCTGTTTGGCTTGGGAGCTGCCATCTTTGCTTGGTAAAGTGCCAGGAAGCTGCTCCTCAGGCACTTCTGGGCTCCCTCCTGGGAGGGGCCAGCGCAGCTTTGGGGGCAGCAGCCCAGGGAAGTCGCCAATGCGCGGTCGCCCGCTTCTTGTCTGCTCAGGGAAGGGGTTTGGGTTTGGGGGGTGGATCCATGGATTCTGATGGAATGAACCGCCGTGAAGCGAGAAAGGGTTGACCGCCTCCTTGCTGGTTGTTGGCATGTGGGTCGTCGGGGGCTCCGTTGGAAATGGCCTCGGCTACTAGATGGCACAGACACCAAAGTGAAGCGACAAATGACAGGACACGGGAAATGCTTCATTTCTCCATGCTAGCAGGGTGCACGGCATTTGCAGGAGGCCTGGGCCATTCCAAAGAAGACGTCCCCGCCGCTGTGCTTGGCGGTCTTCTTCCGCCATCCAGGCCGTCAGCCAGTGAAAGTGGCAAGCAAACGCGGCCACCAATCTCCCTCACACAGTTGGCAGGGGATGCATGCATTGAGTTCAAAGCATGGAGCCCACCTGGACGGATAAGTAGAGATCTGGACTTCCTTGGAAGTAATAGTTGCAGTCTCCACTCCACTTGCTCCATGTCTGACTGCAGCTTCCTGGCGGTAAGGCTGGGAACTTTAGCGACTTCACCCAGTCAAGAAGCATTGGGTTTCAAGACAGCAAGGTCTGAGGATGTGCAGAATCCACAAAGCATTGCAGGCAAGTCAGCCCCCACGGGGTCCTCCTGGAGAGCTGTCACGGTGTCCTAGGGGAAGTCTTTGTCAACCCTGAACTTTTCATTTTGAACACAATCGTCTGCCCCAGACCTGAAAGGAACTCCTCACAACTCTGCTTACCAGGGCACCAGCTCTGAGTCTGGGCACTTCGCGATGCAAACAGCATACTCCGGCTCTTCCGGTCGTGGCCAATAAAGGAGCCTCAAGTGCTTGCCATCGAAATATGCTGCCACGTGGCCTCCGGGAACAGCCCAGCTTCCGGCCCCTTGTCCTCGTAGCCCGGGTCTACGCCACACAGATGGCCACCATAATCGAAACCTGGAAGCGGGCGCTGGAGGCTGCAGAAAAAAAGTTCGTGCCACACCACAGGAGCCAGCTGAGGCGGTGACTGTGGTATAGCCTTCTAGGGTCTCCATTCACAAGACCACAGTAGGTGATCCCACACCTTTGAGCTCACGTGACAAATTGGCTTGGGAAATGCGCCATGCCAAAGCTGCAAGCAGTAGTTCTGGATCCCTCTTTTTCTTTCCAGAACTGGACCCCTCGAATTTTCTCTTGAGGTTATGATGTCCAAGCCCTCCTTCATGGCACGCTGGAATGGAACAGCTTTGGATCATGAATATAAGCTTGGCCCTGGCCTGGACTCACAAACACATCAACAATGCAATTGTCTGCACACCGCGCAAAGCTTGCCCACAAGTTGCTCAGAAGAGCTGAGGCCGAAGCATTCCCGCCCAATACCTTGGAAAAACACACGCACAAACATCACCAGGACTTTCCTGCTGACTACTGCATAATTTGCTCTTATGCCAACCAGTAAGAGCATCCTTCTCATCAAAATTCTTCAACAGTGGCAAATGAAAGCCGGGTGGCAGAACAAATGTACATAGCGTACAAACATCTGTAGTACGGCGGCTGTGGACCTTCAGCATCACCTGCACAGTTTGCCAACGAAATCCACCGCTTGGCTAAAGCTCGGCACCAAACAGCTGCCAGCAGGGCGAAACATGCCATCAATCTTTGTTTCGTTGGAACCCGGCACTCCTGCCTCTGCATACTCTGGTGCCTGTACACCTGCGCTGCCTACATGGCAACATGTGACTGCTTCAGAAAGCACATGAGCTCCCCAGGCGAACAAAATCTAGATTGCCCAGCCTGAAGCTCCAGTAGGGCTGGAGTTCGCGTTGCGTCTGTTACCTGTCACCGCTTGGGACACAGAAGCAGCCCACGTGGAATTAATCGCAAACAAGTCCAGCCAGAGTCTTCAAGCATTTTCCTTCCACTGCTCAACCCAGCATCTATGACATGGATTGTCAGCCAGGTACACAGAAGCTGACATCATATTTCAGCACGATGGCTTATCAATCGGCCAGCAGGTAGTCAAAACAATTTGAGCAGCAAGGAAACAAAACAAATCCAACTGTGCAAACACGTGACAACTACGGGTCCAAAATAATGATACCGGGTCTTCAAGATTCCAGAGGGCGTGCCCTCGGGCTTGCGAGGTTTCACTTCCTTGCTGGATCTACATACCTGCAATTAAATCATATGGCATGTGACTTTTGCACCATGTCTTCTAGAATGCGAGCACAAATCGCGTGTACATCGGCCCTTAGAGCCATGTATCTGTACCAGGCTAGCAGCCTCATCTGTTCACTGGGCCGGTGCCCTATGCTGTCGCCGACCTCTGGTCTTTTGCTAGCGCAGCTAAGGCCAGCACAAGCTGGTGCTGTTCACTAAGTAGATTACAAAGGTGACAATGTGACGCCTCAACCACGCAGTCGGCGATCGAAGTCATCAAATTCACCTTTAGCCGATTGGCCTTCCGCTTCCTGAAATGAACCCATCTCAAGGTTCTGCATGGTGCCACACACACATCTGCTCAACGTACGCTTCATTCAGTCCTTCGCAGTACTGTAGACAGCATCCCCTTGGCCAATCTCCCTCATGCCTTGCCGTAGCTGTCTCGCCTTGGGCACCATGAAATTCCCACTTCTTCGGCACCTTGTCTAACCCATCTCTGAGTTTGGCCTGCGCGAGTTTTCCATCCACGGCACCAGACCGTAGCACATTCAGCCATTCTTTGCGGTTGTTATTCCTTTGCTGAATCTCACCTCGGCCAAGCTGCAGGGAGCAAGCACTGGTACAACCCAAATCTCAGCCATGTATGACCCTAACATGATTGCACCCAAACCGCGCGTAATGTCTGCAGGTTCGACATATGATCTTTATCATCTGCCGTTTGCAGCCCAGCTTCCATTAGTCTTGCCCAGACCAAAGAAGCGCACTGCCGGTGCAGCAAAGAAGCCCACCTTAGAATCTTAAGAAAGTTCACTGGGCTCTCCACCTCCTTCTCCTCCTCTCCTGGACACCATCCCCTGCGACTGAAGCCTCCAAATGTGCAAAGGCTTGCTCATCCTGCCACGGTTTGCTTCTGCTTTTTGAACTGCTTCTGTTAGCACCATGCAGGTTCAGAAAATGAGTCCCTTCCCTGCAACATCCCCACCGTAAAAATCTGCTCCCGTCAACAAACCTTCCAATCATTAGACTCGATTGCCAAAACCAAAAACCGTATGTCGGTCACAGCACTTGGTCTGACTGAAGCAAACGTGGCCAGCTGCTACAAGCATCCTGAGAAGCTCACTGCATAAGCAAGCAAGCCCGGATACGCGCCCTTCACTGCACCCAGGAAGCCTGGCTCCGAAAGCTCCGAAACAGATCAGCCAAAGACCTTTTGCAGAATCCGGCCTACCAGCTTGTAGCCTGCAAGACCCGCGAATTGAGCACCAAGATAGGCCTGACATGGCAGCGGCATATCTTCGTGCTGCCTGTTAGTCTTAGAACAAAGTAGACAAGTGTCGGCCCCGAGAAGGTTTGCCACACCTGCTGCTCAGCAATACATGCACACCAGAAGAACTGCGGTGCAAGGCAAACACCAAAGCCGCCTAGCAAACCAACGAGGGTGAGGTTGCCCTCATCCGCCAGTGAGAAAGGAACTTCCTCCTCCTAAAGCAAGAATCAAAACACAAAAAAGTCAATGATTCGGGCACACGCTTTGCGCGCAGTGCCTCTAAAATGGATGGCGGCTTGCGCGAAGAAGACTGGCCTGCACATTGCGAGACACCAACGTGTTCACAAGCCAGGGGTGTGGAAGAACCCACCTGCCACCTATCTTTGCTGAGGCTCTTGCCGGCTGTTGTCTGCAAGTCATCGAAAACATAAACCTGTCTCTGATCACTTGCAATTGAGACCTACTAAACCCTGGGAGAACGATTGGCTAATCCTGACACTAAGCCCCGAACAATTTGCCCATCAGCTGCCACTTCAGGCCTACCATTCAGTCTTGAGACGGCTGGCAGCACCCAGCTCTCGTTCACCTGGGCGCCCAACTTTTCAACCGCAGCCGCTTCATGTACTAATCAGAGCATAGGAGGGGAATCAGACAAAGTATTGCAGTACTTGCATCAGGCTAACTAATGAATGGATGCTTCTCGCAAAAGGATCAGACATTGGAAGTAAGCTGAGACCCCCAAGAGACAAAGCCCACAAGTCTGATCTCTCTAGCCAAGGCAGGCAATCTTTGAGATGCAATGCAGTCTAGTCACATTGTATGTGCTCTCAGGCGACTTGTACGTTGGAGGGTCTAGCCTCAGCGCATCAACTCCAGCAGAGGGTGAGCTCGGGCTCTCCAATAAAAATTGTGAAAGCTGCTCTTCTTAATTCTCTTCTTCTAGAGGCCGCACGCATCCCCACTGAGGGTAGCATCGGGGTTCCAAAACTACTCTCTACATTTCTTTGCACCTGACAGTACAAATTCGTCAAGTCTTTTATCAACGGTGTGTTGGAAAGCAAGGGAGAACATGCACTTTCAAGGACAAGATGTGCCAGCTGTGATGGAAGCAAACTTTTGCAAGGTCCTCATAAATGCGCAACGGTCTGCCAAAAAAAAAAGTGCCCAGTCGAGTAGTCTTAGCACACTGCCCGAACCAGACCTAGCCAATCCATAACCGACCAGCCAAGCTAAGCTAGCTAAGCAAGTGTCCGAAGAAAGAAACCACGGCAGAGACAGCAAAAATGAAACTGCAAACTGCCGCTGCTATTAATACTATTACGACTGTTACTCCTCCTCCTCCTCCTCCTCCTCCTCGTGCTGCTGTTGCTCTCCTACTACTAATCATAATAATTAAGAAATTAACGCGTATTTGACGGTGCGCTTGTCTTTACTTCACCAGCGTTTTATGGTGCTTCCGTGCTTGTTTCAGGATTTCTTGGGGGGGACGGCTGGCTTAGTAAAAAGCGCGTTTTATGGTGGCTTCGTGCCTATTTCACGCTTTTTCAGGAGCGTTGTTTTTGCTGTTTTTTTTTATGAAATCTCCGGTTCTTAGATCTTGGCATACATGGGTGTCAGGATTCTTTATCATCGTCCTATTAGCCCAAGGTACGCCCCTTTAATCCAAGGATTTGAGGAGTTCTGATTGAATTTCAGCATCGCGCCATTAGTCCAAGGTACACTCCATTGGTCCAAGGGTTTGAGGACTTCTGATTTAATTTTATCTCGCCCCATCAGTCCAAGGCGCGCCCCATTAATCCAAGGCGACCTCTGCTATAGACATGCTGCTTGCTGTAAACTGAGTTTGCGGCAAAAACAAAAAAGTTTGCCGCCCTGGAAACTTGCGTGCCTCTAATGCGGAATGCTGCGCCTGCCATGATTACATGCAAATGAGCAGAAAACCCTACCATCAACTACGCGAGAAGTCCCTACTACTACTAGTCCTCCTCCTCCTACTCCTACTCCTACTCTTACTCCTACTCCTACTCCTCCTGCTGCTACTGAAACTGCTACTGCGACTGCTCCTGCTACTATTGCTCACCACAACAACCACGACGACCACCACGACGACAACGGCGACTACTACTACACTACTTTCCCTGCTATTGTGTTATCAGTGCTTTCGCTACTAATAGTGTTACTGTTACCTCTGTTACTGCTATTTCTGCCTCTACTTCCACTACTGCTACTACTGCTACTACTACTACTACTACTCCTACTACTACTAAGAAGTTGTCGCGTATTCGACGGCGCGTTTTTCTTTACTTCACGCGCGTTTTATGATGGTTTCGTGCTTGTTTGAGCATTTCTGCGGGGGGCGGCTGGCTTAGTATCGAGGCGTTTTATGGTGGTTTCGTGCTGATTTCACGATTTTTCGGGGTGTGTGGTTTTGCTGTTTTTCGACATCTACCGACGTTAGATTTTGTCTCGCGCGGTTTAGTATTCGTACGTTCGCGCTGCCCGAAAATGTGCGTTTCATGGTGGTGTCGTGCTCATTTCATTTTTTCTGGGGCACTGGCCGTACTTGTTTAAGACTTTAAATTAAGTTTAATACCATTGCCCCATTAGTCCAGGGTAGTTCCCAT
>CAJNIZ010043157.1:24037-37652 GCA_905231905.1 Symbiodinium pilosum
GCCGCCGCCGCCACCGCCGCCACTGATTGCAACTCTCACTTCCTGCTCTCCGCGTCCTGCTTGCTACAAAACAGGGCTGGTACTAGGACTAGGTCTAGGTCTGGGTTCGGCTTTCGTTTTGACGGTATGTTTTTCTCTACATGAGGCTCGTTTCACTGTGGTTTCGCCGGAATTTTAGCCAGGGTACGCTCTATTGGTCCAAGGGAGCGAGGAGTTCTGATTCAATTTTTGAGTTGCCCTAGTCGTCGGGGGTACGCCCAGTTTGTTGACGTGCGTGAGGAATTCTACATGTAAATTTGGGTCCAGAATTGTTGTTTTTTGGGTTAGGGCTTAGGAATGCGTGTTCACACTATACTTGGACATCTAACAGGCATGAAGTGCTTCATATGTCCCTCCGACGCACAAATGTGCCCTTGCGCGCTATTTCTTGGATTTGTAACAAGCAGCAAAGGCGTGACACTTGCCTGCGACACATTGAAATGGCCTGTTACATTTTGTTTGGACGTGTAACAGGCAGCAATTGCGAGACAGTTGCCTCCGAGTGTGCTTTCACACCTTGTTTGGAAGTGTTACAGGCAGGAAATGCAAGACAGGTGCATCCGATGCATGGAAATGTACCTTTTCTAAGCTTATGACGGCTTGAAAGGAGGCAGGGATTGCGCGACAGTTGCCTTCAACGGTTCAGAACTATGGTTTCACACGATGACTATAGAACATGGTACAGGTTCTCATGTTCACAGAAGGCAGGAGGGTTGGGTCAGCGCAGCCCCACTCGACAGACCGTTGAAAACTGTGGCAGTTGCAGATGAGGAGTCCACTTTTGGGACATGATACGCAAGCATTTCAGCATGTTTAAAAAGAGCGGGAGGGTTGCACAGCGCTTCGCAAGCCACTGATGAATGCGGCCCTTCCACTTACAAGCCAGTGAAAAAATGCAGCAGTTATTAATGAGGCTTCACCATTTTTTGGGAGCGAGGGGAGGGTGCAGACCATTCCTCGATGGCAGCTGTTAATGAATCAATGAGGATTCACTGATTCGACATAATATGAGCTCTTAAGATAACGGCGGGTGGCAAGGCGCAGACCACCACTTACTGTTTCCATCTGGTCTCCATGTTCAGCCAGACTGGCAGGCAAGGCAACTTAGTGCTTCTGACTGAGCTGCCACACCCACATTAGACTAATTGGATCGACCACCTCCACCATGACCACACGAGAATGTTCAGCCAACTGATTGTGGTGAACATCATGCCATACGGGGAGGTATCCCTGCGCAGTGATGTAACTCACCAGGATATGCTAACAAAGGACATCACAATGTATAGCCAACTGCGATATTAGCTGCGTCAATCCCTGTCGCGTTACCTCCATGCCCAAGTCATACTGCATGAACCCATGTTCCCGTTGCACCCATAAGATCTTGTAGGAGCCAACGTAAGCAGAACTACATTTTCGAATCAAGTACACAGTCTGTAGCCACGCAACCTCATGCTTTAAATAAGCATCCCAACAACACCAAGCCGAGGCATACTGGATAGTGTGACTGAGATGATTTTGCTGTAAAAAGGAGTCCCTGACTGCGCGCCATGCATCTCTGTTGGAAGCCCATTCTGTCAGTTGTATGTCAATTCATTGCAAACTAGCTGAACATTGAATAACGTGGCAGTTGCTGGCATGGATTCACTATTAGACATGACACGATGTTTCAAATAGCAGGGGGGGGCTGCGGGGGGCGCAGCCCCCACACCTGCAAACCACACACCGGAATGTAGTAGTTGCTTTTGAGGCTGTACCATTAAAAATGGTACAGGTACAAGGCCAACAAAAGCGTTGTCCAACAATAACACATGGGGAAAGCAGAAAGCTAAATCAAAAAACAGCCTGCAAGCGGCAGACAAAAGAGCAGACAAAAAACAGGAAGCACAAAGCCGGAAGCCAAAGACAGAAGGCGAAAGGCAAACAGCATGCAACAAGCAACACGCAGAAAGCAAGAAAACAAGGCGAAAGGCAGAAAGCTGAAGGCGAAAAGCGAAAAGCCAAGAGCAGAAGGCAAACGGCTAAAAAACAGCAGCAGACGGAAAAAAAACAACCACCAGCAAGGAGCATCCTGCAAACGATAGGCAGCAGGCAGAAAGCAAGAGAAACGCCACACCACAGAAACAAAAAAAATGTAATAATGTTAACCTGCCAATAGCAACCCCACTACAAGAGCAATATTCCAAATTACATTACTAGAATACTTGCCTAACAGCATGCAGTAATGCAGGGGCAAGAAGCAGACTGCAAAAGTTACAGACGGGCACTTCAGCAGGCCCGAAAACTTGCAGAACTGCAGCAACTAAGGACTCACAATGCCTAAGGACGACGACAAACTGGCGGAACTGCAGCAGAAGTGGAGCCGATTTCAGACTAGCAGTGCTCAAAGCAGATCTAAACGATGCTGGAAGAACTGCGGCAGAGTTGCAGCAAACTAGAGACCTGCAGCGTTTAAAAACGATTTTGAAAAGCTAGCAGAACGCAGCAGAATTGCAGAAGACTAGACACTCGCAATGCTTAAGCAAAGCTAAAACGCAGCAGAGTTGCAGCAAAACTGAAAAACTAGGGGCTTGCAATGCTTATGCAAACTGAAAACCAGCAAAGCCAGTGCAAAACTGCAACAAGCCAGAGACTGGCAACGCTTAAGCAATAGTTGAATTACGCAGGGTCCAGAAGAATTGCAACGAACTGAAAAATAGTAGTGTCACAGCAGAGCCTAAAGCTTGCTGAACTGTCAGAAGGCTGGAGACTGCAGAAATCTTCCAGGATTCCAGCACTAGGAATTTCAGGAGATTTGAAATGCTCGTTTCCTATCACATCTCCACTAGCAAAGGACACAATGTCAATCAATCCAACATCTGTCCTTGTAGACGTCTTGGGCTTTCATGTAGAACCACAGCTCCAACCAGGTCAGGAAAGCTGCTGCTGCTGTTGCTGTAGCCTCCCTAGACCACCCCTTGTGATTGCTCTTCCTCTCAGAGCTGACCATTAGAACTAGAACATCTTCAGCCATGGTTGACTAGTAACTAGCTGACTGCCGTGCCTTGGGGTGAATATGCAAAAAATTGAAGCAGTGCTGCAACTGAGAGAGGTGGGTTGAGGTTGGGGAATGAGAAAATACTGATGCTAATAAGTACGAATAGCCATGCCCATGCTAAAAATACCTGCGCTCATAGGGTATGCTAATATCAATATTAATACTGTATTAATACTCATATTGATACGCATGCTAAAGCCCATACTCGCTACTATTCATATGAATGCTCATACTAATGTAAATACGCATGCATCGCACCACTCTACTCATACTAGTACCTTTATTGATAATACTCATACTCATACTAATACTCATACTACTGCTACAGTAGTACTCATACTAAAACTCGTATCCATACTAAAACTAATACTCATGCTAATACCAATACTTATGCTCGTTCCCAGTGTCAATACGTATGTTAACATTAGTATACTCATATTGAAACTCGTGCTAATCCGGTACTCAATACCAAAATTTGTGTTCATAGTAGCACTAACTCGAATACAAATACTAATATTCATAATACAGATATTAATACTAATTTTCTTGCTCATACTAATTCTAACGAATTAATACTCCTAGAAATACTCATACTAAGCTAGTATGAGTACTAGGCATACTCATACTCGTAGTACTAATACAAGTACGAAAAGTAATATTAAGCAAACTCGTAATCGTACCATGTTGCACTACTACTCCTACAAATGCTGAGGCTGCTAAGGCTCATGCTAATTTCACAACTGATATGGTCTAATGCTAGTACTAACATTAGACAAACAGCCGAACAACCGAAGAGCATTGTTGCGCAGACTCTGCGAAAAAACAAATATCTATCAATGGGGGGCAGAGGGGGTTCGTTATTGCCAGGTCAAGATTAAGAAGGATGCATTGAAATGTTGAGTCACCAGTCCAGGACACGCCCCATTAGTCCAAGAGTGTGAGAAGCTTTGATTCAAATTTTGAGTGCTCAGATCTGCCACGCAACGCTGCTGCTGCACCTCCAGTCTGTGGCCAGTTTTTGACCTGCGCTGTAGCGGTGCTTCTTTTGCTTGCTTGAACAGCGGCCCCATGGCGCACCCTCTGCGCTTGAGCTGCAAAGGTTTTGGAAAACCGGAATGGCATCAAATGCCATGGAAGGTCAAACCGAGCCCAAAATAGATTAATATAGATTAATCTTCCGCCCTGGCAACACATGATGACACACACACCATGGTTTTCTCTCCTCCATACCCTGACCGTCAGGAACGTAAACCCCACATTCTACTCCTCCTCCTCCACCTGCTGCTGCTGCCGCTGCCGCTGCTATTGCTGCCGTCTTAAGCTTGGGCTGCTATTCCTTTGCAACTGCAACAACAAGCACGACTCATTCGGCATCAGAACCTCGCCTCCCGAGCTGCCGCTGCAGAGGAGACTTTTGATAGTGCCCCCTTCACATCTGAGGGAAAGCGGTAGACGAGCTCACCTTTTCTTTAGAAGGCGAGCGAGTTGTGGTTCGGGATTAGGGGAAATGCAATTAAAAGATTGCATAAAGATCTTCGGCACATGACCTCAATTTTGGCGCATGCACCCTGCCACTGCCCCAACCAAAGTTTTGACGCCCACCTGTTTTGGAGACCTCAAGCTCGGCTTCTGCTCCTAATGCGCCAGCGAGCTCCACAACTCCTTTTCGCGCCTCACAGAGCCACACTCATTTGTTTGCTCAAGCATCATTGGCACCACTACCAAAGTCCCCAGCTCAGCGCCTCAGCCAAGCTCAAACCGCCGGCAGCGGCAACGTCAGATGCCGTTACTCGCGATCCTGCTCTTGAAACTGCCTTCCAGGGGATTGTTGCACTACGAGCATGCAGCTGGAATCAGATCATCGGAAGTGCGGACTTTCATGGATGCATGGACAGCCTCCACCACTTTCTCTGGAGGAAGCTGGAAGGCCTGCTCTTGCATGTCAGTCTTCCACAGCAAGCCAAACAACCGGAAACCTTTCCGCCTTGCTTTCAACAAATTCAAGCAAGCTACCCAAAGCAACGTTGCAGATGAAAAACTCCTCCTATTCGCTCAGCTATTGCCTCCCCAAAGTTTGCAGCTGCAGCCCGGAGTGGAATTCGCGATGCAGATCTTGCATCACCACCTCGCACTTAGCACACTGGGGGAAGCATGCGGTGTGTTCTGCATTTGCCTGCTTGATGAAGGACGCATCTGCCCGCAACCAGGAACACCAGCGGCTGACAAGCCAAGCAAAGAATTGCCAGCGAACATGCCTCGGTGAGTACATGCGGCATGTTGGGACAGAATTCAGCTGCGTTGACAATACCTTTCCAGATCTGTGCCTTCAAGCTTTCATGTGTCAGAAAAGTCACGGCAGCCGGCACGCCACGCTTTCGAAGCATGTGATGTGTCGGCATGGACCCTAACATGCTTGGTTCCAGGACTTGTGCGAAAGCATACTGTGCCTGAAAAAAATGAGCACAAGTCTCAACGAGTCCGTCCGAAGTCTTGTGGCTTAGGTATTGAACTCTGCTTTTGTCAATCAGCTCTTGACTTCTGATGCACAGCCGAAAGGACCAGTACACGAAACCTGCAAAGTATCACGACAATGCGGGCAACTTTGCCACAAGCTCTGGTGATTTCAATTGAAGGCCTGCCAGCCTCTGTGACTCTTCTTCAGGGACCTGTTGGGTGGCTGGACGCGAGTAATAGTACCGCCTATGCCAAGGGGGATGCCTGCGCGTATCGATAATCATCTGTTGCCATCGGAGGCGATCCATTGGCGGCGGGGCCAGAACCACCTGCCAACCATGGATGAAATCGCTAAGTGCGCAGCGTGTGAACTCAGCAACAAAGCAAGTGCCTTTCCGACTCCAACTCATGGCTCGTCGGCGTATGAAAGCCAATAAGCTAAATTGAAAGCACACCTGCGATCCTTGCTGTCTTGCTGGCTCGTCGTCAGGAGCACGCATCCATTTTTCTGGTCAAGTTGCGTGTTATGTGAGCCTGACAGCTATGTGACAACTGCGCGGCTTCTCTCCCCAGAAAGCCTTGTATGACCATTTGCCTTTCATAAGCTGAGCCTGAAACCACAGGAGAGCACCAACGCTACAGTAGCAAACAAAATGACACCCAATGGCTTGCAGGGAATCTAGCATGCCGTGCCCACGCAATTCCTGTAACAAACAAGACAAGTACGATTTTGATCTCCAGCACCAGTGGCAAACCAGAACAGGTCGGCGCGTCTCAGGGCTTGATAATGCGCACCCTGGGATGAGCGGTTCGCACAGATTCAAGCATCCTGCAACATCTTGCAACCACATAGCGCCAGGTTTTCAAGGGATACGGATCTCAAGATATTGCTAATGCTTTCGATACAAAATGAAGACCCCAAAAAAGGCTAATTCCAACTCCTGCAAGGTCCAGGATCTGGAGACTGTTGATTAACTGAGCCGTGGACACTTCCAGCTCGTAATACAGCGTTGAGCCGGCTTCCACCTCAGTGTTCATCGGGTTGAACAGTAGTCCCTCCACAAGTATGGACGTGTGTGCGCTCGTGTCGCAGTTGTTTCATAAGTCTTGCAGCGGTTTTGATTCGGGCGAGACTGGGCCAGCAACCTTTTTGATGTCGGCGCCCTCGTCTGCATCAAAGGCGGCCTTTCCCTCACCTGAAAGGCTCGCGATCGAACTGTCAATGGCTGCTGCATGGCTTCATGAATTTCCTCACCCCAGGGTAGCGGATGAACGTGTCCCCTGTCAATCTATGCTTGGACACATGTTCGAGAAGATGGACGTAAACGTGGCTCTCCAAATCAAAGTGTGTCTCCCGCACTCTGAGGATGATGCCATAGCTCAAGCTGGGAGGGCACACAGCACGGCCTGCATCGTTGAGAGGGACAGAGCACACTCTCCTTTCTGAGCAAGGAACCTAGCAGATTAGTGAGGGGCAGATCTGCTAGCCCAGTACTTGAACTCGACATGACCCTCACCTTTTGCTCCAACCTTCATGAGCTTTACAGCCTGGGTGAAGAAACTGCAAGGCACAGGTGATCAGATGTGAGGATGTGATGCATAACAAGAGAACAAGGCAGGAGGACAGCAGAGCCCTTGGGGCAGTACTTCGAAGACGCAGTTAGGGAGCGACGGATCCTGAGCTGCAAGTCACTGAACACTCGCAAAATCTCAACACCTCAGCCTGAGGTGCAGTCGACGTTTAGTCGGCATTCTATGAAGTCCACCTTGTTGGGCTTGCGCCTCGGCGTGCTACCGAGCAAAAGACAGACGACTGCAAACCAGCCTGGGGCCCAAACGAGCCTCTGAGCGCAGATGAATCTATCACAGGGCCATCAAAGCCGTTGATGTGAGCTGTATACCTTCGTTTCTAGACAACTGGCAAAACATGTACAAGTTTGAGTCTAAGCCAAGTGGCTTCAGCAACAAATTCGCACCAGCACGTGGAGGCCCGTTTCTTGGGCCTGTCTCAGATGTACCTGTGCAGCTCAGTGCTTGAGGAAGGGCCAAACCGCGGAATGCCAAGCTGCAGGCCCAGCTCCAGTGGCTCATAAACCACACCATTCGGAGTCGTCACCTGGCCCGCTGAGAATCAGCCCAGAGCGGAAAGTGCGATGCCCCCGGCCTTCTGGCCAACAGCACTCGCCACAAGGTCCGTTGGGATGGAACCAGGAGGAACCTGAAGGTGAAGCTATCAGCATACCGCCGGCGACCAACCAATATGCCGCGAATCGCAAGCCTTGTCCTCGGCAAAGGCTGCCTGCGGCATGCTCAGCCTGGACCACAAGTAGTGCTGAGGGGCTCATGACCGCATCGCTACTAGCAGACGCGTCACACAGGCCACCATAGACCCCAAGAAAATCACCAGGTGATGCAAAAGCTCTCCAAAAGCTGATGCAATTAGATTCTGCTTGAAAACCTTTTAAGGCTGAAGTCATGTATGCTCACCAAAAAACGCCACAGTCACAAGCATCACGAGCTCGCGGCGCAGCAAGGGATGCAGTCAGAACGCCCCTGCGGTCCATGGCTGTTGATCGCCTCAGTAAGGCTCACCTAAAACGTAAGAATTTCGCCTCCCCTGGGGCTGGCACTCGTTCGTCAAAACGAGCCATGCCGCATGATTCCTGCAGCTTCAGATGGCCACAACAATCAGGATGTTCACCCTCACCCGAATTTCCCCACTGCACAAGCCAAGCAAACCAAACACACGAATGGCCAAGTCTGAGCTCAGCATCTGCACTTCAGGCAAGCTGCAAACTCATCCAGCCAACCTCGCTTGCAAGACAGAGGTGATCATGGGCCCTTAGCCGGGGTGGGGCATCCTTTTCCTAGAGTCCATGACCGTTTGAGTTCCCAACATCCTTGTATGGAAAGTGCACACCACAGCCAGGCGAATATCATAAATTGACTCGCAGCAACTTAGGGTCTTGCTCATTGAGCTGAGGATACCGGGAAGCTACAAACGCGGTGCCAAAGGATCCAGCCAGGTCAAACGAGCCCCTACAACTGATTGAAGAGTCTTGCAGCGCTTGTTTGGCGCCCCTGAAAAAACATCATAGTTGCAAGCACGCTCTTTCAATGTGCCACTGGCCCTACCATATGGAATACACAGCATGATGGGGCAGACCCGACTCATCGACACGCGTGCTTACCACGCCCCAGCCCTGGAGTTCCACGAGCAAGGCGGACAATACTTTTCTCCCAACATCTGTTGTCACGGCAGGCCCTCATCATTCACCTCAAACTTCCAAGTTGTCTCGCCCGTTTCATTTACCCGAAGACGAAGGATATGGGTGTGAAATCTTTGCAGCGATGGTCGGTGAGTGATAGATACCACACTCATTGCAGCAGTGCTCGGGGCATCCACCTGCAGTTCTTGGTAAAGAGCTTCCTCTGTCGGCTCATCCAAAGCTGATGTGGCTTCGTCCAGGACAGCCAGCTTCGGGCGTAGGAGTAGCAATCTACAAAACGCACATCTCTGCCGCTCGCCGCGGGAAAGCACAGCCTCCCAATCTGCACATGCATCCAAATCCTCATATCGAGCAATGACATCATCCAGGCAGGAGCGGTGAGCCGCCGCTAGAATGTCTTCATCACTGAAGACTTCTGAAGGGAAGGATAGCACGCGACGCAAGGAGCCCTCGGGCATGTACGGATCTTGCGGAAGAAAAACGACGGGGCTCACGTGTCGTAGGCTTCCAGAGCCTCCCGCCCACAAACCTGCCAATGCACGAATTAAGGTAGTCTTGCCGGCTCCAGAGGGCCCAAATACCACCAGCCTCTCTCCCGGCCTCAGTTCAAAGGAAAGTTGCCTGTAGAGAAAAGATCCATCGGGCAAATTGAGAGACAGATCATCGACTGCCACCGCTTCAGATTGGCTTTCCTCTGGTGCTGGCAGTGGCTGCTGTGCACGTGTCAGAGCTGCAGACAAAGCCTGCACCAAGCCTTCGAGGCGGCTCCCCTCTGCAATCAGTGCAGACACAGAGCGGAACTTGCGAACGACCACAGTCAGGGCACCAAGTGACACTTGAAACGCCATGATGGCCTGAGGCACCGTCCCAAAAGGCACCTTGTCCTGAAGCCACAAGGGAGCCACAATCGCGACTGGCAGCAGATAGGCAGCCCAGCTAAAGCATTCTCGGAAGGTTCCGAGACTTGTCCTCCAGAATGCCCTTGCCCACTGCTGTTGCTGCAAACTGCTGTACCGGCCTCGTGCTTCTCTGCCTCGTCTATCAATCAAGCTAATTCGAGTTGCAAACACTTATGACGTGGATATGTGGATTGTTCAGATTGCACACTACTTAGTCCATGCAGTTTTCCATCTGGTTCAAGCGCAGGGTCATATATCTAGTCTAGCCCTTTAGCTATGCTGACTTGTTTTAAAGCAACAAGCTGGCGTCTATGATTGACAGCTTGGCTGCTTTCTGAAGGCTCCCCGCAGCAAAGGCAGAGAGGCTCAGCGCGGTCCAAGCATCGCGCGATGGACTTGCGGAAAGAAGCCTCCTGAGACTTGATGGTGCGATCTAGTCGCACCAGAGGAGCTCCAAAAAACTTGACTGTGGCTATTGCGCCCACGGCTGCATATCCGGCCATCACCAAGCATAGCAAAGGCGAAATACTGTACACAACTCCCAGAAATCCAGAAAGCTTGAGGACGTTCTCAAAGACGTCCCGGATCATCAAGACAAGCATATCTGCGAAGTGACCAGCTTCCACAGCTATCCGCATGTCAGGATCTGGCACGTCAGATGCGTGCCGCAGCCAGTATACCACCTTTGGATGGAAATAGTCTCTGAGCAGTCCATCGGTAAGCGCATCCCGCCAAACAATTGTAAGACCGCCTGCAGCAAACTCGGCTACGGATCGCATGGGCATCGTTGCGGCAAGCAGAACCATGGCAAGCCCGAGCTTCTTGAAGAAGAGGTCTCCGTTCTTCTGGGACAAGGCTGTCATGTAGTCTCGCTGCGCAAAGGACTGGGCCACTGCTGCTGTATTTGCCAGAGCTAAGGCGAGAAAAAGAAGGAAAAGAAGAAACAGCGAGCTCCGGGTGCGGGTCCGCCCAAAGCTCAAGCGAGCAGCAATGCGGAATGCGGCGGAAAGGCCACCGGCATCGGAAGATCTATGCGAAAATGGAGCGGCCTTTCTCCTGAAAACATGGCACAACACCGGCCAATGTCTCTACAATGCTACAAGCATGGCTGCACCAACTGCAGGCGAGTTGCCTTCTACTCGCAGCCACAAGCAGAGGAAGACCCATTGCCAGCAGCGCAGCAATGGCGAAGAGCCCGGTCGGAATCGCAACAGACTGATTGGCAAGCGGCAAGGCCAGCATCTGCTGACGCAAGCCATGGCCTGCGGCTTTCGGCGAGCCAGCTCTTGATGAGCTGGCTGAACCCATCACTCCATGTGACCACCTCAAACACGCTGGACTGCTTGCAAGCATAAGCATAAGGTCATCACCATGATGGGCGCTGCAACAGCAAAGGAAGAGGACATCGCTCAGGAAGCGCCAGAAAAAAGTCCTTCTATGCATACAGGGTGCACCTGACTGGCATACATGCAACAGTATGCGACCAGTTAAACACTAGACATTCCATGATGTCTTGATGCAGCCTTCTTTTCGTGTCTGTGGCAGAAGTGCAAGCTCTGACTACAGCCGATCTCCGGGGTTCAACTCCACTTCTCCACGCCAAACTAGGAGCTGCCTGAAATTGGTGCTATGCAGTGTCTGAGTGCAGCGCAGTCGCCAATATCAGCAAAACGGGTACTAACTGAAGGTGGCTCCGCCTGCGAAGCAACGCAGTTGCACTGTCGTTTGGCATCGTTCCCAGCCCTGACGGGCTCCTCCAGGCACGGGTAGACTTTCTCGAAGACTGCCGCGCAGCAGCCATGACCATTAAAAAAAAACTACAGGAAAAACACAAAAGCTGCAACATCCTCACGCCTCACAGGCTTCCAACGCTTGCAGTATGCGCACAGAAGGAGTCACCACAAAATGAAAGGCATTCCCAGCAAGCTTTTGTAATCGCTGCTAATCGATACGCTCACGAAGCTAGCGACCATCTGGAATTGGCCATGACATCCATTGAAAGGCCAGGATCTGATGAGGGCATGTCGCTTCTATTATCTTGCAAATAGAGTGGACCTGTAATTCGTATCCTTGCCCTAACACCTCCTACTGATGCCAGCACAGGGCCTGGCGCAATAATGGATGAAACAAACGGTTGGTCCAAAGTATGTCTGCCAGCTCAGGGATTCCATCTGTCAGGCTGGCACATTGCTGCAAGCGCAGAACCTGTTCCTGGGCTAGCATGTTTAAACCGGGCCTAGCTGGTCTTGTGGCACTTGCAAGCTTCTGTCAGACATGCCACGCTCGCAGCACATGAATGTTTCGCTGCAACGCTTCCTAGGGCTATTGGCTATTGGTAGAAACAGCTGCACCGGATCTTCGGTGCTCCGCACCAAAGGAAAATCGAAGGCAGAAAGCGAATCTATTTTGAGGCATTCTGTGCCCTACGCTTTGCCAGAGGCCGTGCCAGCGGCTTCGCCAGCGGCTTCCCCCTCTCCATCCTTTGAACTCTCAGAATCTACGAGCGATGCCAGGCCTGAAGTGCATGACGCATGCATCCCAATATTGATACTAATAGTAGTAGAAGGAGAAGTAATAGCAGTACTACTACTACTACTACTACTGCTGCTGCTACTACTACTACTACTACTACTACTACTACTACTACAACTCCTACTAGTACTACTGCTACTACTGCTACCACTACTACCACTACTACTACTACCTACCACCACCACCACCACCACCACCACCACCACCACCACGACTACTACTACTACTACTATTACTACGTGTTCCGTACCTATCTGACGCCACATCATTCCGAAGCTTCGTCAAGAATGGCAAATGACGCTAGGCGCAAATCCATGGGTATTTGCAGTATTTCCTGGCTGTCCAACCACGAAAACCTACCATGGAGACCTGGGTGCCGAAGCGGACAAAACACACAACAAACACAGGCATGACGATCATACGCATGACGGTTGCAACAAGATATCCTGATATGATTTCACAATCTGACCAAGCCTCTGATATACCGATATTTACAGTATTTCATGTCTTTGAAGCACAATGTTGACAACACCAATGGTTGTCATGATGACTGCAAGCAGCTGTGAGCGTCAAAATGTTCTGTCCATTTTCGGACCCTTCCAGCTGCAGTTTTTGAAGGTTCACAAGGGGACCCGTCTCGCGCAACTTTTAGACCTGTGGGGGGACCATCCCATGAAGCCTCTCATCTACTGCTTTTTACAGCATTTCAGTGCTCTTGGTGAAAATGCTTTTGTTCACAATACTGGTTGTCATGGTGAATCACGGCAATTTTGCCACGCCAAATTTGATGGTGTTTTTTGGGAACCCCTTCTGCTAATAGGTTTTCAAAGCTAGTATGGTACAGTTTTTAGGGTAAGTATGGGGACCCTTCTTGCTAATATCATTTTAGAGCAAGTAGCGGCTGTACGTGGGATTTTTGGGGTTAAAATTTTCAGGGCAAGCATCGGTGTCGTCTTTGTATTTGTCCGGGTAAGAGTTGAAGATTCTTGGATGCCTCACACAACGCATGGATGTCATCTTTGCATTTTTGGCTAAAAGGGGAAGAGTCTAGAGTGCCTCAAGCGAAGCATCTGGTCTTTGTGAGTTGTCTTTGAGGGCTGACGGGCCACAGGCAGGAGACGTGCCATAGCTATGCTGCGGAGCTCATCCGATGCGTGAAGGCACAGCTGTGAGATGCTGCGAACACGCTGCACTCGGTTCTCTTTGGCAGCACGGCCAGCATTTCCCAGCTGCGCTTTCAAGCGTCTGATAAACTCCGCACCATGGCTACGCACGTCTCACTTCTACTACTACCTCTTCTTCTTCTTCTACTGCTGCTGCTACTGCCACGACACGTACTGGTACTACCACTACTACTACTACTACTACTACTACTACTACTAGGCATACTTTATGTATTTCACGACTCTCTTTTGTGTGCTTCTTTG
>CAJNIZ010043157.1:38008-57251 GCA_905231905.1 Symbiodinium pilosum
AGAATAACGGGTCATCAAATACATAAAGCGCGCGTACTACTACTATAATACTACGAGGACTACTACAATAGGTATGATTACACCATCCTCGCACTTTGCCAAAGAGCACACAAACACAGACGTCCATGGGCAGTCTGTGGCAGGCACTTCGGCTGGACCAATGCTTTGCAGCAGCTTGGATGGCTTCTTCACCTGCAGCCACTCCATACCACTCCTGTGACCGACTAACATGCTGAGGGGTCATTGAACCCTGTTGCACTACAAACGCGTCATCACTGGCCGGCTCGTTCACGCAACTGAGTAAACACAGTCCTAGTGTAGATGCAGGATCTGGCGGCTTCTGCGCCATCAGCTTAGTAACTACTTCAGTCAGCAAATTATGCGGCTTCCTCTCTTCCGACTGCACCGAATGAAACAGCACCCTATGAAATGGCACCCTGCCACGTTCAACAGCGTGCCAGGGCCCAGACTGAGGCCCGAGTTCTTGTCCGAAGTGTCTTCCCCGAACTTGGCAATCTCGCCTTGCAGCTATGAGTGGCAGACACGGAGACCAACAATTGCGCCTTCTCCATGACCTGCAAAATCTGGCAGTATACCCAGATTGCATTCACGATGCACACAAGAGAGAAAAAGGGTCAGTCACAACCGTGTTGCATGCCCAGTCAATGAGTCTTGCAGAGTGCCTCGACATTGCATTCAACCAGAGATCTGCTCACTTTCTGTAACAAAGCTCGTGCTCTGCTCCCAGCACTCTAGTGCCACAGCATGACACAGACTCAGCTTTGGACCTGTGCTGATCCGAAGACTTGATTTGGGGGGCAAGGCAAGACAAGGAGACGGAAAGAGAGTGTCCCAGGCACAGATACGTCGCCAGGAATACAACTTGGTTGCACTTGACTACTTGCATCATGCGGAGGACCGAAAGCAGATAAAAGTGCATGTGGCCTTTCACTGCCTGGGTAGTAGCGGAAAAATTAGGGTGGAACAGTTTTTGTAGTTTGATGTTACCTGCTCGGTGGAGAAGTTTGCTGGGAAGGCATTCTGGCATGTGCTAGCGAAGGATGCCGTAGCGCGTCAAGCTTTCGTCCTGCTGCTGCACTAGTAGTAAAGTGGTGGTCTCTGCACCTTATGGCAGCCATGTACCCTATTGATGACACTGCTCAGCGCTCCACTGAGCATGCTGTCGACGAGCACATCCATGCCCTCGAACACGTTTTCGAATCCCTTCACCTTGTCGTCTCGTGGCCGGAATTCCAAGAACATAAAGTCATAAAACGCAATTACAATCCCAGAAGCCTCCTTTTTGCGAACCTTTCAACTCAACACACAAGCCCATCGACATGTCAAAGTGCGCCTCTCTAAGAGTGTGTTTCAGGTCCTCTTTTGAGACCACACCATCTTTGTCGGCATCCAGGTTTTTGAAAGCCTGCAGAAATTGCTGGCCTAGCATGAACGGCTACCTCTGATCATCTCGCATGCGTTCCACCTCTTTGTTGGTGATCTCGCCCTGGCCTGTGCAAACCAGCTCCCGGTGTCGAGCTTGGCGGCTAGGATGTCATCTCTGAGGTTCTGGCTGTTGAGGCCAAGAGCTTTCCAAATGCGCTTCCTGAGTTAGAAATGCCAGGCAGCTGAAAGCATACCATGATGAGAACAACATCGAACTGTGATCGCATTAGAATGGCAACGACAGCAGTCTAAACTCCAAACCATTGGGGCTTTCAGCCCTGCTTAGTTCAAATTGTGGCCGAGCAATCTCCTGTGACGTACTGAGTCCGATGCCAAACCTGCATCGCGAAGAAATGAAAAAGCAGAGCATGTACGGGCCTTGCAGCACAGTGGCAGTACGCTACAAGCGTACAGCCTCATCAGCCAAAATGCTGTGGTGCTAGTTAAGACCTTTGACTCAGATGAGTAATGCCTAATTTGCGATTGTGCAGACGAAGCAATCCTTGCTACAGTTACGCTCACGTATTTCGGACTTTGGCCCATGTGGGCTGGTCCTGTTCGTGCTCTACAAGTGCAACTCATCTGCTCCTGAGCTGCAATGTCACAAAACCACCGCATCATGAGCCAAGCATACCGCATGGAGATACTTTACTGGGGAAATTCTGAATTTTGCAGACGTCTCCAGCTGCCCGAAAGGACCTGAAACACCATCTAAGCTACAATCCTTATGGAATTAATGGACCTGAGTTCCTTCTTGAGGAATTTTTTTTAGGAACTACACTAAACGACAAGAGGGCCCAGTCCCGTGGTAAGCTGAATGTTGACAGTAGCTAATCTCGACTCGACTGCTAAGACGAACAGGTCCCAGCCGTCTACAATCTTTGTTTACGTTTACATGCAGTTTACCATTGCAAAAGCTATTACTATGATTGTTGCTATTACTATTACGACTAGAGGTCTCAGTGAAGCCTGCAGTCCGACTGCCAGGCCTCCCAGAGTCCAGCTCAGGAAGCTCCTCAGGATGCTCCTCGAAATATTGACCTCACTGAGTTTGGCTTGACAGAAATGCTGCCTTAAGCAGTTTCATGACAGTACATTAAAGCTTTGATAGTGAGGGCTTCGCATCTAGAAACCCATTGGCTTCTTGGCTGCAACAGGTTCTACTGGATCAAATACTCATGCCCAAAAGCGGCTGCTGTTCACCATGGCCGGCCTAGCAGCAAGCTGCACAAAAGAACCCCAGATCACTTCCGCAACACTCCACGTTCTGTCAAACACTATGGCTGAAGTATGAACAAAAATGCCACTACTATGAAGCAATCATAGCGATAGAATGGCCTTCATTCCTTCACGATTCAGGGCCTGACCGATGCTAGGCGCATCTCGCTTCCGCCAGAAATCCACAATACTGGCGACCTGCTGCCAAACTCAGATTCTCATTTCCTCACGACACATCTGGCACGACTGGCAGCAATAAAAAAAAAGGTGGTTCATGATATTGGTATCGCGCTATCACTGGCCATTGGAAGAATAGGGAGGAGCAGTCAGCGTAGTAAGATGTAGCGAGTATTTGCAGCGTGTTTACTGATAGCAATGTTAGCATCGACACCAGTAATAGCAAATAGGAATGAAAAATGACACAATCGCAAGTACAAATGATCGAGGTGTTTTTCTTGTTCACAAGTAAAGCGGCCAAAAGCATAAACTCACCAGCGTCTTCTGCCCTCTTGCGGGCATCCTTTCTGAAAAGCTGCAAGTCTGTTCCAAGGACTGCCTTTCCGGCAGTGACCCTGCCGGATACACCGCGCGACTCAAGATCTGAACTATAATCAAAACTCCTAGTATTGGCCTTAATTGCCCCTGCAACAGTCCCCTATATAACCCCCTGCATAATCCCCTTTGAGGAGTTTAGACTATAGCTCATCTAAAGCATCTCGGCCTTGTACTTTCGATCGGGATCCAGAGGTTCTCCAGCCTTCAAGAATGCTTGCATCTTGCATGACTTGTATTTGCGGGGAAAGAGAGAGGGCCTAGAAAAAGCGTGCTTTATGATGTTCTGAAGCTCATTCAGGGCGCCTAACAACTTCTTTACTCTATGCCCCTCAGCATTGACATTGCAGAGCTGCAGCGGCCCTCTTTGCATTCAGAGCGCACATGCTTCGCTTTCTTCGCGAAATCGATTCCGTTCTTTCAGACTATACAAGATCAACCAATGAGGTGTGCATATTAAAACGTCCCAATCATACAGCCATATTGGCATCGGCACGGCAACCCGAGACATCCCACAGGGGAGACTCGTGATCACAGAAACTGCCTCCTTTGCTAGCTCGCTTCAATCCAGGAAGCCCTGTGCAACAGAAGTTCATCCACAAATTATACTCGCCCAAAGGCACTCTGGAAAAGAGCTCAGTTGTTGTACCGAACCGAATTGGCTGGCGTCCTGCTTCACTCCCTAGACTGCCCGAATGCTGCATGTCTTGCATGCGAGACAATTCTTTCTCTCCCCGCGGCCTCAACAAAGCGACTACTGGTACTTCTGCAATTCTGCTCCTGCTACTGCTCTCTCCTCCTCATTCCTCCTCATTAATTGTAATACCCTCACTCTCGCTTCTATCACACCTCCTCTGCCGCGCTAAACCGTCTTTGTGTTGAGAGCAGCGCCTCATGCAATGGGCCAAGCATTCCTGAACAACTTCCTTCCTCTGGTTTCAGGATAGTTCCGCCGTAGCTTGCAGCTAGTCTGCTACTCCATGGGTTGAGATTTGGAACTCTCATGGTTAGCTTCGCGGCTTAGTTGTCCCACGTCCTCTTGCGCAAGTCATCTCCCACTCGGATGGAGCCTGAATGATGGACGAGTGGCACACGTGATTTGGAGTGGGATATCGCCTCCGTGCACAAATAACTTGCTGGCAAGTAGCTGCGCGTCTGCGTGTGGTTCTTGTTGGATATGATTGTTGATCGGGACAACACTCGGCTGCTGCGCTGCTGACCTGCAGGCTGTCCAAGGTACCACATGATGTCTCCCACATACTCAGGATCTTATGTTCACGGCACACAGCCAACCGTGACCACAAGTCACATGGGCAGCCAATCTCTTCAGCACCAAAGGAGTTGAAGCTGTCAACGTTGATTTTGGTTGGTGGTTCCTGACTTCTTCTTCTCCCCCCCGCCTTACGAGTGTTTTTCCTTTTTGCCCTGTGTTGGGTGCAGTTTCTGCTTTCCGTTTTGTGTGGCACGAGGAGTTGCAGTGCAAGTTGCCTCTGAAATGAGAGGGCGGTCACGGACAGAAAGACTAGGGCCAGGCGCAAGGGGACAGATGGGGCTCAAGCACGAACTGACCAGGGGTGAGGCAATGTGCTTCAATGGGCTGAAGACATGGGACCTCGTGAAATTAAGACGTTGAGTCTGCAAGAAGGTATGTAGTGACTTGTGCACATCAAAGGTGCCGCAACAGCACACGAAAACTTGCGCTCACCGCATGTAGGGTTGCAGTGTTACCTTCAATCAAGAACTGGTAGCACCTGTCGCAAGGAACTTGATGGACGCCCCACGCTTCTGGTTCATGAGCTGGCTCTTGCGTTGCATGATCTTGACGCTCTCGCGGTACTTCTTGATATGAGCTTCTGGGTCAGGGATTGGCTTGCTCTCCTTGGTATGACAGCATTGGTCATTTTCCAATTCACTTCAAAAGTTCTGCCTGCAGCTAAAGCAGATCAGCGAGATAACAACTGGCATGAAAATAAATGGTAACCACTGCTGTGAAAGAACGACAACTCAACTCATGTTTCTCCAGCCATGTTAAAGCAGGCAAGCGACGTCTCCATGCTTCATCTCCGCATCCTCAAGTGCCAGCTGGTGCTCGTCAATGACACCTGCCGCATCAGCTTCATGGATGAACTTGTAGACCATCTTCCTGGTTGGGGTGTTGTTGCATGGCTTGACGGCTGATTTGGACTACTATCCTCATGCACAGAAATGAAACCTCGACAGACCAAGGAACGAAAGGTCGACCGCAAGGAGGGCTAGGATGTCGAATGACCAAATGATGGCCACTTCTTGACCATCCAAAGGCTCTGGGAAGGCATAGAGGGCCAGCAAGGTGGACACCACATTGCCAAGCATGGTAGATACCAGAAGCTCATTGGAAGGCCGGCCTGCGCTTGCAAAAGTGAAGCAGACAGGCCATAATGCCATAGCACTACTGAAGCGTAGGTCCATGTAGATCGAAGACAAGGCACTGAAAAAGAACAACCCCGGAGATCGAGCGGAAAAAATCAAGAACTCTGCCGCAATGGACACCTGAATCACAAAGGCATATTAATAACAGGTAGCAAATGAGTTGCGTAGCAGTCGAAAAGCTAAGTGGCGGACTTGAAGCCAAATTGCGTTCTGTGCATGCACACTTCTGGGGTAATGCCCGGCGGTTGTGTGACTCTCAATTCCCTTGACGAGGCCCATATCCATAGAAAGGTAAAAGATGATGGACGCCAGGCTTTGAAACACTCCCAAGGTCGTGGAGAAGCCAATCAAGTGTCCGATCACTGCCTTGGCTCTGTTGTCTCTCTGTGTTTTTAGAGTACGGAACGCAAATCACAAGGCTCAAGCACGGATCAATGTTTCAACAGCCATGGACAAAAGGGAGCCAATTGAGATGGTGCCGAACGAGTTCACATCCGGCCAACCTTGCCTGAAACATGACATGTCTGCCTAATGCAGCCTTGAGTGCATGCTGTGGTTCTGCAGCCGCCGTCTGGTTGTCCTCTGCCACGGGGATCATGGTCACATCATTGAACAGCGCCAGCAGAATAACATACAATGGATCTAATGTACAGTCGAAGACATACACGAGGATACTCAAGTATAGCAAGATCTGGATGGTGGCTGCAAGACGGTAGGCGACATAGGAGAACAGGCGAGCAAAAATCTTCCTCGACTCCACCACAGCGCCGAAGACAGCAGACAAGCCTTCTGTTGTCAGAATCATGGCCGCCGCATTCTTTGCAGCATCAGTTGCATCTTCAACTGCTATGCCACACTGAGCAGCAGAGAGGGCTGGTGCGTCGTTCACACCGTCTCCTGTCATTCCCACAACGAGTTCATAGGATCTTTGCAAAGCTAGCACGCATTCGCGCTTGTCACGGGGAAGAACCTGAGCAAAGCCACCTGACTCGCGGATGGTTTCGTCTCCAGTGTGTCCTCCCTGTCTTGTGGCCTCTCCCGGCAAGATGTTGGTGGCCATGCCCACCAGACGAGCCGTCTCAATTGCAATGTTAAGATGGTCTCCCGTTATCATCTTCACCTCAACCCCTGCCTCCATGAGTCTTCGGACGGTGACAGCCGTGTCATATCGAGGTGGATCAATCATGGGCAGCAATCCCAAGAAGTGCATACCCTCACCCTCGATCCCTGCAGCAACCGCAATGGTCTTGTAGCCCGCCGCTGAGAGCTCCTCTTGACAATGCTGCACATTCATGACTTCCGGGAGTTGGTTTCCATGAGCAGACATGCACCAGCTCTTTGAAATTAGTGCCGGCGAAACCCCCAAACAGCATGGATGGAAAACACGCGAATGAAAGCGTGAATATCAGCTATAGTTGGCGTTTAAAACTTCTCCGAGTAGAATGCACACGTAGCAATAATTCAATAATTACCAAAAGGATTGCTTGGATTGGTTGACTGCTTTCGTATTTATGTGGCTCTTGCGTGTCAAGCTAACAACTTTACGTTCAACATGGCATTTAAAACGGCATTTACTACCATCCCAAGTATCATCACCAGCAATGCAAAGCACAGCTTACTCATCATAATCGTCCGCTTCCCCATCGTCGTCATCATCATCATCATCATCATCATCGGAAATCATGTCCGGAGCCATTCGGATGCTAGATAAAAACAATTCTTATGATGAGTGCCAGTATTGCTGTACAGCATCGGCCAGGTCATAGTCATTTTGGGTGTGGCCGCCGCATTGCAATTGAAGTAATTATTGTTTCTTCTGTCGGCATGTTTCAAGCTGCAGGGCCGGCAATGGTACACAAGGCTTACTACCTTTATCTATTCTTTCATTCGTTGGTTCATATTTCCGTCATCGCTTTCATTATCACACCAGTCATGATCATCCCCAACAAACCTTCCGCTTATTCATGGTGATCTTTATCCGACGTCGTTGTCATCATCATCATCATCCGGAAACCAGTGTTACACTACGTGCACCAATCAAATGCGGTGGGCAGGAACCCCAACTAGCGGCAATGATGCCGCTGCGCCAACCGGCCTTCAACTCACGGGATTCAGAAAGCCTTTGCAAATCCAGACAGTTTGGATTTCCAGGTTAGTTGCCCGTCTCACGGGCTTGAAAAACCAAAGACTACTAAAAATCCCCACCCATGCACCGCCCATCCAATGGCGTATCCATCGTCTCACAGCTCCGAGCCACACGGCGCCCACGCAGCTCAGGGCCGGCCCACATCGCAGTACCAGGCGGACCCAAGCCAGCCTACAGGTCCGTGTCGCATGACGCCCATCCAGCCGATGCGATCTTCTTTTGTTCTAAGGAGCGGGATCCCAAACGTTCCCTATTTGGGTAAAAACAATTCTGTTAAGCACTCCCGCGAGGAACCACCCGTTGCGAGTCAAAACAGAATTCATAACAAACACCCGTTTCGGCGTGTAACCGCTGGCTTAGCAGGCCAACAAAATCCAGGAAACATGGGTTATGCTAGGCCTTTTGGGCGATGGACGTCATAACAAACAGCCGTCTTGCTTCTGACTCGCTTCTCTAGAAGCTTGTGTTTGCTCACCGTGGGCCACAGCTCCGCGCCGCGTGCCGCCCATTTAGCCACCGTGTTTTTCTGCTTCGCGGGACAAATGGGCCCACAGCTCCGCGCTGCGTGCAGCCCACCCAGCCGCCGTTTTCTTGTTTTGTTCTGCGGGCCCACCGCGTCCCCACAGGTCCCACTGCGTGCGGCCCATCCAGCCGCCGTTCTCTTGTTTTGTTCTGCGGGCCCACCGCGGGCCCACAAGTCCCCACCGCATGCAGCCCATCCAGCCGCCGTTCTCTTATTTTGTTCTGCGGGCCCACCGCGGGCCCACAGGTCCCCACCGCGTGCAGCCCATCCAGCCTAAGTGCGGCCCACTACACGCCCACAGGTCCCCACCGCGTGCATCCAGCCGCCGCGCTCTTCTTTTCTTCTGAGGAGAGGACCCCAAACGGTTCCTGTTTGGGGAATGATCTGGATTGACAGATGGTAATACAAGGTGGTTTGGAGAAAAACTCAAGGTAGCGGTTCAAGTCTTATCAGCCTTCCTTCATGCCCTCAGTCAATGGGTTGCGCATCGCATGCAAGCTTGAGAGCGCACCCCGAATATGCAATCTATTGCGATGTCCTTACACACAAGAGACCTGTAAGGGCTTGTCTTAGCTCTGGGAACTCCCCTGTCGAAACCTGGGCCTGCTTCCATTTGCAACTGCCTGCTCAGGTACACACCTCTACTCAAAACCGAAACGCAGTTTGGGAGTAGTAGACCCATGAAACATCTACGTGCCTGCAACTATCTCTGGTGGAGATAATAGTCGAACCGTGACTGGGGCATGTGGATGAATTCTGAAATCTGTTCTGCGCAAACATGTGTCCAAAGGCTACCTTCGTGGTTTGCTTCTGTGCAAGCCCGTTGCACCACAAAAAATCGCAAGATATACTCCCTGTTTGTTCCTTGAACAAGCTGCCCTTGTCTCCTGATCCTTCTTCTGAACCATGTCCACGAATCCAGCTTCCTTGCATTCCTCGCAGACCCACTGAAGGGCGCCGGAGTCCTCGTGCTGCAAACTGAATTAAAAAAAAACAAGCTTGAGGGCCATGCGCTTGCATTTCACGCCCAAAGGTGTACCCACACTGTGGGGCTCGTTTGCTGTGAGGTGCAAAGACCTTGTTTGAACATTTTGCCGTCTGATCCCTTTTCAATGTTAACGAGCGCATGAGTGCATGGCATCATGTCCTGGCCACCAGATGAGGTATCCATGACCTTGGAGGCCAAGCCCTTGGCAATGATCAACTTTTTGTCATCGTAGAGGCGCTTGACCGTGGCAACGGTTCCTTGCAAGCAACGCTTGGACAAGCTTGAGAATTGCAGGCTTCGGCCATGCAACATGACAGAGTTAAGCTCAGGCACTCTTGACTTCAGGATTGAAGCCGGTCAGGTCCAATTGCGAGTAACCCTCCTTCATCTTGGAAGGGGCATCACCCTGCTCCTGCTTCATCTTGTCCCAGGCCCGCAAAAGGGCACCGTCAATAGCATCGTCTTTTTTGTCCGCGTTGGAGCTCATGATTCCCATCACAAGCAACAGCTGCTGCTGTGCCAGCTCTTGGTCCTGGTGACGGTAGAGATAAGGATCGACAACATCAAAGCCATCCTTCTTGGCTGGCCAGATCATGCCCAAGTTAATGCTCATCTTAGCTGTGGTCAAAGTTCCAGTCTTGTCTGAGCACAGGACGTCCATGGAAGCAATGTCTTGAAGAGCTGACATTCTTGTGACAATGGCATGGTGGTCCGTTGCCATCCGGTAAGCACCGATGGCCATGGTGACCTGCAGGACCAAAGGCAAAGCAATGGGGACTGCAGCAATGAGGATGGACAGGGCAGTTAGCAAAGTGCCCTTGAAGTCCACGTCAAAGCCACCACGAACCAGCCCCTGCACCAAGACAATGCAAATGGCATCTAACACCGCCAGCGAGATGATGATATTCACCACGACCATCACTTTCTGCTCGAACACGGATACCGAGGCTGTTGCCCGATCCGCCATGATGTCTGCCTGACCTTGCCCGATCTCCGTGTTAATTCCTGTGGCCCGCACCACGCAGTAGGCCTCGCCAGACTTGACTGTTGTACCTGAAAGGATCAACTTGCCATATTCCTCGCTCGGGTATTTGCGTGGAAGGGGCTCTCCTGTCAGCGCTGCTGTGTCGATGGACAAAACATCCCCATCAAGCCACTCAACGTCAGCTGGCGTAAGGGCACCCCCTCGCAAGTGAATCACATCACCTGGTACAATCTGAGACACTGGAAGAGATTCCGACTTGCCGTCACGAAGACAAGGAATAGAAGACTCCATCTGGTTTGTGAGCTCTTCCAAGGCATGCTTTGCCTTCATCTCCTCACGGAAGCCGAGCGCAGCATTGACGAGCACCATTGCCAGAATCACGAAGAAATCCGGCCAGTCTCCAGCTGCAGCTGAGATGATGCAGCTGACTTCTAGCATGATCGGCATTGTTCCCACAAACTGTGATAGAATCATCTTCCAAATTGGGGTCCTTGGCTCATTTCTAATAGGCTTTCCCGCCCGCCTGGCTGGGACGCGTTTCTAACGAGTTATGCTAGACTCCCCACAAATTGACACAGCCATACACACATTGAGCTTGCTGCAGCAAGCCCTACCTGCCTACTAACCCGGTGGCTGAGAGCTTCTGCCAAAAGTCTCAATGGCTGGGATTTCATTCGGACCGTACTCCTCCAAACGCTTCTGCGCTTCCGCAGAAGTCAAGCCCTTTCGCTCAGGAGCAATGCTGCCAAGTTTGTCCTAAGTTGCTGATCAACCGCGCCTTGCATAAGGGCAAACAAGAGATAACGCAATCAGCGGAGGTGCATTTCATGTCAACACTGGCATGAACCCAAACAAAAATAAAAGCAATCCGGTCGGGTACATTCAAGACATAGCGGAGATGAGTAGCATTCTCCACCAACTTCTTCTGAAGATCCGCCATGGAGGTCTAAGACTCTGAGGGCTTCCACTCGTGCCACCAAATACTCCGGGAGGCAACATGAGATCAACGGGAGAAAACGCTCTGGCACTGTAGATCTGGCGCGCTTCTCTGAGGCACCCCACAATGCTGACAACGAAGCCGTCTTCGTCAAGCTCAACCTGCATCCAACGTACCGACAGATACTGGTGCCTCAAGGCACAAAATGTAGGCGTTATTGATACACCATTCAAGAACCACCTCGTCATCGTACCTTGGTATACATGGCCAGTTGCATCCTCAAATATCAACAGGGGATGGCCAGGCTCTGTGCTGCATCCAGCCCGGGTTTGGAGCCTCAGCTGACAAGAAAGAACCTGCGGTACCTTACAACGCAGTCTCTGGTGGGAGGAATGGGCTGAACAAACTGCACTTTTTGTTAGCTCCGAGCAGCTCCAAAAGTCTCCCGCAGTCCAACTCTTAAGATGGATCCTGGAACTGGGATGACCTCACGTTATCTCAGCGGGCCGCCAAAAACGAACACGCAAAGTTTCCGCTGGGCAAAAAACCAAGATCTGCTTCGTCCTTGGACAAATGCAGCACGAGAGCAGGTGACCGTGTCAGCTGGCATCGAGGCCTACTGCCTGTATCCAGGTGCTGGGCTCCTCAAGCTCTGTCTGCAGTACCTGGGCGTCACACAGCCAGCATGTTGTGGACAGGCCACGAGGAAGCGAGACATGGCCTCGAGGGTGATGTGCTCATCGTCGGCATATGTCCGCCCACCGCGGACATTTCCACCCTGGCTAGATTGCGCAAAAGCTGGCTCGTGAAATCTCTTGCTCAACAGAGCGCATAACATGCTGACATATGTGCTAGGTCACCTTTCTGTCTGCACTCCTCCTACGGCCGTTGTCTTGACGGTCCAGCAAAGAAGCAATTTCAAGCGTAACAACGAAATCGATAAAATGAGGATAGAAGCCAAGGCAGCAGGTAGCACAGGTCAAAAAAACAAGGAAAGGTGTGAGCTGCGTTTGAAGAAGGAACTTGGTACCACCTTGCCAAAGCCCTATGATTGCTAGGCCAGCACTGCTGCAGCTTTACAGCTCTGAGGTAGGCATTTGATATTTGCTCGCGAGCACGGTCAGCAGAAGCCTTTAGCAAAGCGCAGTCCACATATCTCTCACCTGAGCTTGTAACGTTTCAGGCAAGCAACTCCGCCGCCCAAATGTGCCAAACTGAGAGCGTTGCCTATAGGCATGTCTATGTTCATTGCATCCCGAATTCTCGAGAGCAGGTATGTACCTGTGCTGATGGGATGCCCTGTTACACAAAACCAATGCTAAGGCTGCAGCCCATGGATACTCGCTGGCCGCGAGACTGCGCCTAGGCCAAAGACTCTGCGCATCTCAAACACTAGACTGGTCATGCAGGCAAAGAAACGGTGCAGAAAGGGCATCCCTGCGTTTGCGAGAACAAGACAGTGTACATGAGTGGACAATGCCCATGACAGACAGCACTGCTATTAGCAAACAAGGTCAGATGATGCTGGCGATATTGGATACGGGTACAAGAAACAGGATCAGGCCATGAACGTCATGTGACGTTGAAACTTGAGTTCAAACCATTTGGGCAAGATTATGAGCTCAAACCTTCACAGCAAGGCAAACCATACTTTCATAACCGCCCTTGCGCACCCTGTACTTTAGGATCTTGCTGGCAGGGCTGCGTGCCGCAAAACAGAGCGCCCAGCTGATGAAAGGGGCCTGTAAGCCTGCGGCACTTGTGCCAATTGTGTCCTTCCCAGGCAAACAATTACACATCATCAAACCTCAAGATTCGACCCAACAACGAAGTCCTCTTCAGCGGATCGAGGACCCGGTAAGCTTCTTCCTCGATAGGCACAAGCTTATCATCCCTCACATACAAAACACGAAGTCCGCGTCAAGCCATTGAAAACCATGTCAGTATTGCTGAAAGGCAGGGCTTCCTGAGATTCCGACAGCTACTTCTTTCAGATCCTCATCAGGCGGCCAGTCCGCCACATTGACGATTCTGTACTGCCAGCCCGGGGCCATGATCAAAAACACTTTGATCTTGCATGTGCTCACCGTGCCACATCATGCCACTTGCTGCCTCTATATCGGGGCGGGAGCTTGACACTGCATTCCGCCAAGTCAAATCCTCACCGAGAGTTCACTTACGAGTTGTGCAGGATCCAAGCTTGCAAGGACCCAGGGGCCCGACAAGGATGACTGCTTTGATGCCATCCTGCCCTGGTTTCAGCAAACGTGTGCCGTCCACCTGGCAAGCACCAATACAGAACCTGCAAACACAACAATATCATAACGAGGTTCCCACCAGGCGGTCTACGACATGATGATCCTGAACACGCGCACGCACACACACCCACGCTCGCGCGCGCACACCTCCCGGCTATTCAACACTTGCTTGCAGTGCTGAAGCTAGGCAGAACTAGGCTTGGCAGAGGAAGGTGTGTCCAACAATTGATGGTTGGGGCCCCTGGACCAAGGGTGCGCCTGTAGATGGTACCATGATTAAATCTGATTAATTTCTGTCAATTCCTGCTTGGTGCGCCCCCACCAGTCATTGTGGATGGGAACCAGTCCCCAATGCCGACTCAGAATTGGCAAAAAACAACGCTGCACCCCAAAAAAATGCACATCACTGCACACTAGGCACCGCCCGCATGTTTATTTTGTGCGAACCGCTTCTGTACTATCCACCCTTATTCGGGACCACCAGGAAAAGCCTGTTTCGCGACGAGCTTTATAAGCTTAAACATGCATATTGGCCGTACCGTTTGTCAGCTCCATGTGAGCATTGTTGAAGCTGAGCCCGCAGCATGCCCGCTCAGCACGACTGGGAAATCAAATTCTCTGCAAGTTCTTTCATCCTGCAGGTGGGGGGACCAGGAAGCAGCACAACCGTGGTTACTTCCGTTTTTTCTCGGACTCCAATCCAAGACTGAACCAACCTTGATTGACAACGTAGCTACTGGGTACATGGGCCACAGGCCACACCCATGCGCCTGCGGCTCGTACAGGTGGCACAGCGGAACCACAACATCGCAAGATTTCTCTCCCCTTGGCTTGACTGAGCCGCGGCAAACTAGAGACGTTCTTGCAAATAGCTTATCTTGCTACCGTCACATTTGAGACTGATTCCTTGCGAAGCTGGCCACTCCAATTTCAACTTGTAGTTCGCCATCACTTCCCAAGGATCTTCGATCACAGCTCCACCAAAAGCTCCCGGTCTGTAAAGGCTGGGCCTGTCAAAACAGTTGAGCTTCTGGTTTGCCACATCTTTTGTTCCACAACCTGAGTTACCCACGAATTGCTCAGCAGCCCTATCAGGCCAATGCGCCTTTTGTTGTTTCCGTCTCGTGACCTGATTGCTGGACATGCCGCGCTTTGAGCCGAATCACAGCTTTCTCACATGTTGTCGTGTAAGCCGCTTGGCACGATTTGTATCACCTCAGCGTCAACTTGGCACGTGGAGCCTTTGAAGGAGGCGTGTGACCTGACTTTGCTGGTATGATGAAAGCATTGCACATCATGCATAACTTGACATTCATCTGGGGGGCCCGCTGCATGTTTGTGTTGATCCACACTCCCGTATATTCTCGTTCTCGCTTCATAACTTCGTGGTGAGGAATGTCATCCTGTCAAGGTTTGCACAAGTTTTTGTTTCAAGCCTGCTGTGTATGCAAATCCGCGACCGTCCTCATGGTTGCCCCATGTCAAATAGTCTATTGGGGTCCCATTACACCTCACACAGCTGGTATATGTAGACGCCTCAAAACATCACATCAACGAGGCCAAGACATCTTCATCATACCAACACCCATGTCAATGGACGAAAGGAGGTACGGGGCAAGGAAATCGCCGGTCAACATACCTGATTTTCATGAACACGAATAATTATTAGCATGAACGGAAACATCTACCACACCATGGGCAACATAACATCTGTACATCTTTGGCAGGTATCCTTGCCAACATGAGCACGTCTCAGAAAGCCAGGCTTGGTGGCTTGCTGATGGTTTGACCACCACATCTGCGCTCAAGCTCGAGACTCTGCTCCTGCATGGCACACATGGCATTGAGAAATTATCATGCAAACTGCAAGAGTGCGTTTCTTGTACAAAAAATGTTCGAACTTGTTTCGTCCGCCTGCCTTGATCAAATTGCGTAGACTGGGGAAATTGTCCAGCACATACACATCTGTTATCTGTACCTGGCACCAAATATATAGTTCTATGACGATTCGTCCTTGTTCATGCTTACCCCACCGATCCAAAATCACCCTTTCCAATCAGGCCAAGTGCAATTCGGAGCGTGCACGCAGAATTGTCACCTGCCAATTGACAACGTGCATCGCTCCAATACTGAATCTCCAAACATGTCAGGACCTTCAATGCATCCATCCGGTCCGAGCCTTGACGGTTCAAGATTCGTGAAACTCCTCTGGCGCATTCACCTCATTCAACAAATCATTGCCAAGGCCTCTCACACACATCAGGACAACTAAATAATTGAGTAAGTACCCGGCATGGCAACGATGTTGCTATGCCCATCCTGTGAGTTTGGGGGTTTCGCAAACTTGTTGGCTAGGTGCTTGGTTCGCTAGGCATCAGATTTGTAAGGCCGACTCGCCAAGGGATAGAAGGAGATCGGCGGAACCACACGCGTCCCTCCCTTCTGCGAGCCAATGGCGCGCTTTCAAAATTTGAAAAATCAAACCATAAAAAAGTTGGCATGAGTATCAAAAATAAATCAAGCATCAAAGTTTTTTGGCCAAGCCAATCCTCCACCGCGGCCATGTTAATTCGAATTGAAATCCTTACATCTCACAACATTTCCTGCCAAACTCCATATCATTTTCTCGCGTTTTTGTACGTCTGCGGCTGTTTGTCTAATCCCCCGTTTTTATTGCAGCTGCAGCCTGCTGGACGCCGGATAGCTGCGAGATGCTGCGAGCTGGGGAATCTCTGCGATGGGGAGCTCCTCTTCGGCGTTTGCCAGCATGGGCATCGTTCAAATGCCAAAGATGGAGCTGCACGTCGCCCGCTGGATTGCCACTGCCAAGCCTCCCCACCAACGCCGCGCCCAGCTTTACGCAGCGGCTGCGCGCAACGCAACCGGAGCACGGCGCGCCCCACGTGGCCCTGCGTCAAACGCCGGGAATCCGTCATTGAAGCGTGAACTGATCTCAGCAGCAAACACGCACAAATGGTGCGGGCCAGCTCGGAGTAGCGATCATATTTACGGCAACGTGCCGGTGCAAGTGGGTGGGGCTGCCATTGCCTTGGATGGGTGACACCAAAGTGGCATCGCAGCAGAGGGCTTCGCCCACGCGGGCGGGGCATGGTCCCCGAGATTGTCCACAATGGCACCTGGCGCGCATCAAATTTGAGGCAAGCGTCGCAGCAGCATCGGTCGGGATGGCTACGAGCCATGAATCTGCGTGTGGGCCGGCCTGGGATCGCAGCACACGCGCCTTTTTGCAACTATCCAAAAATCCTGGTTGGCGAGACTAGGCACGAGAAGGCAACCAACTGCAGGCGCCTGCTGTGCGCATGGGGCAGAAGGACTGGCCCTCACAACGAGTTCCCAGCGCAGGCATGGCGGCAGTCCGTTGTCGTGCAAGCACGGGCAAACATGTGGCAGCCATGGTCCCAAGGCGACGGCCGACCTCGATGCCGAGTCATATAGGTGTCGCGCCGCGTGTGGCATTGTCGACAACTCATCCCGTCTAGATGTCGACGCGCGAATAAAGGGTCCGGAAAGCCAATGGTGGCATCGAAGCCGAGCTGAGATCTGTGCCGCCAAGCCACCACGCCGATGCGCTGTCCATGTGTGATTGGGGTTTCTATGCTGCACTTTGCGTGTTGCTTATTAGCGGGACGTGGCAAGTCAGCAAGACACCCATGTGGCAAAATCCAAGTTTCTCCGTCCGCACTGCTGTAACTGTAAAGTCGTAACTAGACAACTTAACCTCGACGCGTCGCATTGTGAAGTGTACGCATCATGTACCCAATTTTTGGGTAGATGGCTCCTTTGGAACACAAGCTAACATCTTTTTGGAACACAAATTAGCGTCATTCTGGAACATCGATTACCAGCTTTGGGGACACACATATCAGAAAAACACCATTTTGGAACACAAGATTTCTTCCCCGGGCTAGGTACGCGATTTAGTGTATTTAGTTCTATCATCGCCCAGTAGTCCAGCAAAACCGAGCTGAGGAGGTTAGACGCTTTTCAATCAAGCTGTTTCCGCAAGATACTTCGCATTCCCCATTCGTTCATAACCAGAGCTTCGAACGCAGAAGTTGTGAGCCGGGCAAACCACCGTATGTTGTCCACGATTTTGCAGTACAGACAAATAATGTTGTTGAAACGTGTGGCCGATTTACCGGCGGAAGACGTCATGAGAACATGTGTCTTCCAAAATGATTGTTTTGATTTAGCTGGCGTACAGGGAAGCCGCCGACGCGGACGCCCAAAGAAACATCGGGCTGTTGAAGTGTACAGGTTTGTTGGAAGAGTGGCCGATTGTGATCGGTGTTCGCTTGACAATTTGTGCTCTGAATTTGCGGGCTACGAATTTCTGCTTTGGTGCCTGACAGCTGGCACTTGTTCATGCCCATGTGTCACTGTACACAAGGCCTTCTCACTCACCCTCACCCCGTTTGTCCAAGCTTGGCCCCAGTAGTCCACGTGTATCCCACTAGTCCAAACATCGTTCCCAATAGTCCAAGCTACAACCCATCAGTCCAAGGGTATGAGGAATTTTGACTTCATTTATGATCGCTCCATTAGCCAAGCTTCGCTCCATGTCCAAGGGTCGTTCCTATTGGTCCACGAATCGCTGAAATCAGTCCAAGCTACGCCCCGGCAGTCCATGACTGTGGGCATTTTGATTTAGCTTTATCATCGCCCCATTCGTCCAAGGGATTCCAAGCGTATCCCATTAATCCAAAAATCGTTCCAACTAATCCAAACTACGCCCCATCAGTCCATGGGTATGTGGAATACTGATTTAATTCCCATCATCGCCACATTAATCCAAGTTTTGATAAGTTTTGCCCCTTTAGTCCAAGCTTGACCCTCATTACTGCAAAAATCGTTCCAACTACAAGGGTAGAGGAATTCTGATTAGATTTTGTTACCGCCCCATTAGTCCAAGGATCCTTACCAGCGGCCCAAACTACGCCCCAGTAGTCCGCGGGTGCCAGGAGTTCTGATTTCATTTTATTATCACCCCAACGAAACCACAGAAACCATGATACCTTTGGAAACCACAGAAACCGAAAAATTAGAAAATAAAAAAAAATCATGCAAACCATAGACACCATAGAAACCAAAAAAACCGTGAAAATTATGGAAACTATGGAAACCATGGAAGGAGGGTGAGGAATCAACAAAAATCAAATAAGGATCAAAAGAAATCAAAACCGGGAATCAAAAAAAATCAAAATAAGGATCAAAAAAACAAAATCCTGTGGAAATGGCGAAAGCTTCAAGGATTNNAAGGATTGGGGCTCGCGGGTTCAAGGCCGAGGATCAAAAAAAAACCAAATCATGGAAAATTGAGAAAGCCCGCAAATGCTGCAATTTGCAGTGTTGGCAGCCTTTCAAGAACTCCAAATGCTGCAAGTTGCAGTATTCGTAGCCTTTCAAAAGCCCCAAAAATTTGTCATTTGCAGTCTTGGCAGTTTTTCCAGAACTCCGAATGCTGCAATTTGCAGTGTTCCTGGCCTTTCAAAAGCCGCACATTTTGTAGTTTGCAGTATTGGCTGCCTTTCAAGAATTCCAAAAGAGGTAATTTGCATCATTTCTACAACAACAAAATCAAAAAACACTTTAAAAACAAAAAACGCCTAAGAAAAATTGGATTCCATTCGGATATGATGTGGAACTGCGAGCAATGGCAAGCATGGATTGCCTTACAAAACAGCGGGGGGAGTGGGGGGGGGCGCAGCCTTGATGTACAACGATGAGCGATAGCAGGCATGCACTGCCTTCCAAAACAGC